>PVHX01027501.1:0-19251 GCA_004024805.1 Geosciurus inauris | reverse complement strand
CCTCCTTGGTCTATATCCAAAGGACTTAAAACAGCACACTATGGGCTGGGATTGTGGCTCAGTGGTAGAGTGCTTGCCTTTCATGCATGGGGTACTAGGTTCGATCCTCAGCACCACAAAAAACAAATAAAATAAAGATATTGTGCCCATCTATAACTAAAAAAAAAAATTTAAAAAGCTTAAAAAACTGAAAAAAAAAACCCAAAAAATCCACTTCAATGTTTATAGCAGCAGAATTCACAATAGCTAAATTGTGGAACCAACCTAAATGCCCTTCAATAGATGAATGGATAAAGAAACTGTGTTATATATACACAATGGAATATTACTCAGCATTAAAAAAGAATAAAATTATGGCATTTGCAGGTAAATGCATGGAGTTGGAGAACATCATGCTAAGTGAAGTAAGCCAATCCTAAAAAACCAAAGGCCAAATGTTCCCTCTTATAAATGGATGCTGATCCATAATGTGGTAGGGGGTATGGGAATAATGGAGAAACTTTAGTCAAAGGGGAAGGAGATGAGAGGAGGGGACATGGGGGCAAGAAAGATGGTGGAATGTGATGGACAACAATGCCCTAGGTTCATGTATGACTGCACATATGGTGTAATTTGATATTGTATACAACCAGAGAAGTGAAAAGTTGTTCCCCATTTGTGTACAATGAATCAAAATACAGTCTGCTGACATGGACCCCTAATTAGAATAAATAAATTGAAAAAAATAAAATGTATCTTAAATTAAAAAAAAATACAACTCCTAGTACTTAAGGATACTTTGTGACCTCATTAGGAAATATCTATCAGAAAGGGTTAACACATTCAGTGTGTTATAGTATACTACCACCTAGGTGTGGAGGCCCACAACTTGAGTTTTCCATTTCATCAAGGATTTAAAATCTGATTTAATTGCTTATTTTATTTCTTCTCCTTCTCCTTCTTTCTTCCTTCTCCTTCTTCCTTCTTCCTTTTTCCTTCTTCTTCTCCTCTTTTTGTGGTTGGGGATCAGACCCAGAGCCTTTTACCTGCTAGGCAAGTGCTCTACCACTGTACTATACTCCTGATTTCTTCCTTTCCTTTCTTTCATTTTTGGTACTAAGGATGAAACCCAGGGTTGCTTTGCCACTAAGAAAAAAACAAAAACAAAAACAATTGCTCACCCTATTGAAAGAAATGCCAGGTCTGAATCAATCTAAACCCAATGAAATCAAGTAAATAAATGAAGATGTCGTGAAGAGGCACTGCTGGACAAAGGTAAGGGGTGCTGACTTGATGAAGTAAAGCAATTGGTAGTTACCAGATACTGTAGAGGGATGGGGGAAGGTTGATCAACAGGTGTGTAGTTAGGAATAGGAAGTTGTGGTGTGTTACCCAACAGCAGGCTGACTGTGGATGATGATAATGAACTATCCATTTGAAAAAAGCTAAAAGGAAGTGCATTAAAAGTTTTACCACAAAGATGATAAATGTCTAAGGAGATAATATATTTTACCTGATTTAAAAATTAAGTGTAAACAATTCAAAAACATAACAAGATAACTCACGAATGTGTACAATTTTTAATATTTCTATATCAGTTACATGCATTTAATTTAAACATAGAAAAGAATCTGAAAGAGCTAAAAAGACTTACAAGTTATAAATATTGATGTGCTCAAAGAGATTCAGGAGGAGAAGCTTTATGAAATTGGAGTAACTATTTCTAAGGAGATAATTGGATGAGATGAAAAATAGGAAGGCCAAAATAAGATTGAGAAAATATAAAATTCAATAGAAAAATTAAAATGGCATTTGAGGAGATAGTAAAGAGCACTCATAAAAATTAAACTCACTCAATGAAATGTGGAAATATTTGAATTTTTTCCATATTGCAAGAACAAAAATCAATGAGATGAAAAAGATGACCTAGATAATTATGGGTAGGAAGGACAGAAATATGATCAAAGCAGTGTAACTGTTTCTGAGGAAGAAAGCAAAAATAGCAAGGAAATAAATAATTAAATCTAAAAGAAAAGAAAGTTTTGGAGCTGAAGAAAGATCTGAGATAGAAAAATGAAAGGCTCATCAACACACCTGGATATGCCCTTATAAATTTTTGAGTTTTAAAGGTAAAAAATTGTGAATGAGAAATCAAAAAACAAGCTGTTTTCAGAGCTCTTTACTACAATATCACATACCAAAGTACAGTGGAATATTGTGCATAAGGTATTTTTTTGTTTACATAACAGATATAGTTTTGAATGTGGAATTCTATATATAGACAAGCTTCAGATACTTATGTATGAGGATTATAGAGACACATATTGCAATATATTAAAAAAACTCAGTTGAAGAAAATGATTAAGGTATCCTTTAGGAAAATACAACTAACATATATTTGCAAGCCTGAAAGAAATAATTCAAAATTTAGAACCAAAATATGGGAAATATGTTGTGTAAAAATACTTTATTTGATGAAAATTAAACAAGTATTGTATATACAGTTATAAATTGAGTGTAAAAAATGAAAATGTATGTGAAAAGGAATATATTTTAGTATTTATAACTTTTTAATATCACATTAGAAATGTAATCATTCGGGGCTCTAACCATGGATTAAAATCAATTTGGTGACATTAAATGTTATGAGTAGGAAAAAACAG
The DNA here is from genome assembly GCA_004024805.1 of Geosciurus inauris. NCBI lineage: Eukaryota > Metazoa > Chordata > Mammalia > Rodentia > Sciuridae > Geosciurus > Geosciurus inauris. Next base: position 16,609 of record PVHX01027501.1, on the reverse strand, counting down.
GAGAATAAAATCAAGATTTTTTATTGTGGGGGGGATTTGAAGAAACTACTCACTCAATCAAGAATTCATTGATGAAGTCATCAAATATTAATTGAGCACCTCTCTGTCAGTTTCTATGCTAGATGGATATTTATATGACCAACAAAAAAATCCAATAGCCCTACTAAACACATGACTAGACATGTGCAAAATGGAATACATTTATGAAAGAGAAGACATCAATGGCATGAGAAAGAAAATTCTTTAATTAAATGAGAATATTAGGGTGGTAACTAAATTTTAAATTTTATTAGAAGAATAAATTTTAAAAAGTAGTGATAAAAAGGAGTGAAATTAAAGAAAGAGACAGATAGAACCTAATATAATAATAATAGGTGACTTCAATACTGCAGTCTCATTGATAGATAGGTCATCTAGGCAAAAATGAAGAAAGAAACAACAAAGTTAAACTGCACTGTAGACGCCTCTAGAATACTCTACCCAACAACAACAGAATACACATTCATTTTAGCAGTTCATGAAACTTTTTCCAAAATAGATCTATATTTTAGATGACAAAGCAAGACTTAACAGATGCAAAAACAAACAAACACCCTGAAAAATTTCTTGCATTTTATCAGGTGATAAAATAGTGAAATTACAAATCAATGGTAAGAGAAACTATAGAAACTGTACAAACATATGGACAGTGAACACTTTTGTATGACCAATGGGTCATTGACAAAATTAAAAGGGGAAAGTTACAAAACTTTCAGAATCAAATGAAAATAGAAACATAACATATGAGAAACTGTTGGTACAGCAAGAACAGTTCTAATAGAAAAATCTATAGTTTTGAGTGCCTACATTAAAAAGTCTAGAGATCTTTAATAATAAACTAATGATACATCTCAAGGTCTTAGAAAAACAAGAACAAACCAAAATCCAAAACAACTATAAGGGAAGAAATAATAAATATCAGAGCTGAAATTAATGGAATAGAGACTAAAAGAACAAAAAATAGATGAAACAAAGAGTTATTTCTTTTAAAAGATGAACAAGATTGATAAGCCCATAATCCAATAACCAAAAGAAAGAGAGAGAAAACTCAAATTAATAAAGTTAGAGAGAAAAAAGGGATTTTACAACAGACACCAGTGAAATACGAAGGATCATTGAGACTGTTCTTAAAATCTATATTCCAATATACTGGAAGATCTAGAAGAAATAGATAAATTGCTAAACTTATCTGACCTACCAAAATTGAACCAAGAGGATATTAAAAAAAAAAACTACACAAACCAATAACAAATAAGGAGACTGAAGCAGTAATAAACTGTCTCCCAACAAAGAAAAGCCCAGAACTAGATGGATCCAATGCTGAAATTTGCCAGATCTTTAAAGAACAGCTAACACCAATGTCCTTCAACTATTTCATGAAATTAAAAGGAGTGCTTCCAATTCTATAAAGCCAACATCACCCTAATACCAAAAGAGATAGGCACACACACACAAAAAAACTAGACCCATATTCGTGATGACCATAGACGCAAAAATCCTTAATAAATACTTGCAAATTTAATTCAACAACACATTAAAAAGATTATACACTGTGATCAAGTTGGTTTTATTATGTGGATGCAAAGGTGGTCAACATTTGCAAACAATAAATATAATACATCACAGATACACAATCAAGGACAATAATCACATGATCGTATTGCTAGATTCAGAAAAGTACACTAAACAAAATTCAACATTCACTTATGATAAAAGCCCTGAAGGAAATAGGTATAGAAGGATCTTACCTCAATATCATAAAGGCTATATACAACAAACTCAAAGCCAACATCATACCGAATGGTGAAAAACTTAAAAGCATTTCCTCTAAAACCAGGTACAAGGAGACAAGAATATCCACTCTCATCACTCTTATTCAATATGGTACTTGAAATTTTAGCTAGAGCAATTAGGCAAGAGAAAGAAATGAAAGAATACAAATAAGAAAAAAAATCAAATCATCTCTTTTTACAGATGACTTGATCATAAACTTATAAGATCTTAAAGACTCTACCAGAAGACTTTTAGATCTGACAAATTCAGCCAAGTAGCAGAATATAAAATCAACACACATTGAGGAATAACCCTAACCAACGAGATGAAAGAATTCTACAATGAAAATTAATGAACACAGAAGAAAGAGATTGAAAAAGACACTAGAAGGTGGAAAGATGTCTCATATTCATGGATTGGCAGAATGAAAATTGTTAAAATGACCATATCACCAAAAGATCTACAGATTCAATGCAATCACCATCAAAATACCAATGACATTTGTCACAGAATTATAAAATAATTCCTAAAACTAACGTGAAATCAAAAAAGACCCCAAACAGCAAAACCAATTCTTAACACAATGAGCAATGGCTGAAGGTATTGAAATACCAATTTCAAATTATACAAAGCCATAGTAACAAAAACAGCACTGCTGTTTTGTGTAGAAAAATGGAATAAAATAGTGGACACAGAACTACTCTTCCAACAGAGAATTAGCACCCAGATTATATAAATAATTAAAAAATTTAACACAAACTCCCCAAATAATCCAACAGACCAATAGGCACATGAAGTAAGATTTTGCTCAAAAAATTCTTTATGGCCAGCAATTATATGAAAAAAATGCTCAACTTCTTTAGCCATTAGGGAAATGCAAATCAAAACCACATTGACATTGTTTCACCCCAGTTATAATGGCTATCATCAAGAATGCAAATTTTAATAAGCACTGATGAGGATGCACAGGAAAAGGACAACCTACAGTTTCAATAGGAATTTATATTAGGATAGTCATGATAGAAATCAGTATGGAGGTTCCTCAAAAAACTAAAAAATACAACTATAGAACTACCTTATCATCAATAAGCCATTCCTCAGTATATATCAAAAGGAACTAAACTCAGCATACTACAGATATACCTGCTTACCCATGTTTATTGTGGCATAATTCACAATAACCACATTATGAAATCAGGACTACTTGTCAATGGATGAATGGGTAAAGAAAATGTAGTACATCCCCAAAATCATTATTCAGTCATTAAGAAGAACAAACTCATGTCCCTTGAGGGAAAGTGAATGGAACTAAAGTTTACCATGTTAAATGAAATAAGCCAACTCCGAAAGACAAGTATCACTTATATTCTTTCATGCATGGAACTTAAATTGAAATAAAAAATAAAAAACATGAAAATAGAAGATAAAATGTTAGAAAAGAACAAGGGAACTGGGGAAAGAGAGGAGGGTTTAAGGGGTTAATGGTAGTGAACATGATCAAAGTATGTTATATGCTTATATGAATATGCCTCACTGAAACCCAATTATCTGTGTAACTAACATGCACTAATAACATATTAAACATATTAAGGACAAAAATTACACACATACTTCCTCGGTGGAAAAGAGCTTGATAAACCTATATGGTTCACTATTCTCCCCTAAAACTACAATTTACAAAGCCATATTATTTTAAATGCTGTGGAACCAGCAGACAAATCCATATTATTTTTAATGGAATAAAAATAAGCATTTGGAATCAAACAACTGTGTTAAGAATAATAAAATGGAAGAAATTTCCTAAAACAGTATTTGGAAATCCAACTAAATGATTGAGAAAAATTGTTTTGAAGCTCTGAATTATACTTTACTTTGAAGTGTACTCAAAGCTAGTGATTGCTGTTTTTCATGTATACTGAAATGTTCTCCACATATAAAGCTTGTGTTTATATACACATGATGTACATATATGGTTATATGCATATGTAAGAAACCAAATTTCATTTTTATAAGAATGAGAGTGCTATATATCTATATTTTTATGGAATTTGCATATTTATCCATTTTAATGTTTTTTCAGAGTTTTCATTTTTTATAAGCATGTAATACCTATAAATATTAATGGGGTTCAGCATGACATTCCAACATATGCATATAGTGTGCATGGAAGATCAGATCAGGTCAATTGGTATTTCCTTCTCCTGTTATATCTTCATCTGGAACCCTTGAGCTACCCTGTTTTACCTCTTCCTAAAATATATAATAGGTTAATGAGAACTACACTAATCCTACAATGCTGGAGAACTACAGAATTATTCCTCCCATTTAACCATGTTTTGGCATCTGTTATCCACATTTGCTTGCTTTTAACAGAAAAATTTCCTTCAGTATATGAAAATCTAGATAATCTTCTTAGTGGTTACTTGGTATTTTCCTGTATTGCTATAGTAGATTCCATTTAGTTTTCCATTTGTGGTTGTTTGGATTGCTTCCAGAATTTTTCTATTATTAAAAATGATGTAATACATAACCTTAGACATATGTGTGCTACATATTAAGGGGCACTTGACTTGAATAAACATGATAGACATTGCCAAATTTTCTTCCAAAGGCCAAAGTTATGATTATTAATAATTTAGGTTGTCACTATTGGTGTACATGAACAATGTCAAATGCATAAATATTTTGCAATTTTATAGGTAAACTTAATGTCTCATTATTTAAATTTGTATAGTAATTTGCAGTGAGGCAAAGCCACACATGAGTATTTAACTAACTTTTAAAAGACAATTTCAGCATTTTCATAAGGGTCAAACTTAAAAGCTATCTACGTGTCTACAAATTGAGGATGTGTTAAGTAAATTAGTATATGTCTGCAGAATCGGTTATTCTGTGGGCATTTAAAAATATGTTTTCAAAAATACTTAACATGGAAAAAGGCTCACATTAAAATGTTCATGAAACTTCTCACTGCCCCTAAAGAGCAGGAAGTTATAAGAGAACAAAACCACAATAACAGCAAGTTGGATACTATACCAAATCACCTTTTAAAGTCCATCTAAGAAGTGAAGCAACAGACAAAAACAAAAAATCAAAAAGTCTTTACTGAGCTGAAATTTACAAAGTGAAAAGCCCTGCCTGAGAGAGTAGGGCCCACTACTGTTTTCATCTTTGGGAAGGGGAAGCTCCTGCCCGTGGTTGTAGATTAAATAAAAATAGCTGAGCTATGAATTATGCTTCAAAATGGAGTTCGGGCCAGGTGGAAATTTTATGTTCTCTGTAAGTCCCAGGCACAAAGGGAATCTTCACCAATTCACTGACCACTTCCCACTTCCCACTTCTCTAGGAGATCTATTGGGGAAGGGACTAAAGATAGAAGCCACACTGCATGCAGGGCCCTCAAGCTAAGTATAAGGAAGTGACCTTCTAGAAATGAAAATGGGACAGAAGAGCAGACAGACATATACCTGCCCAACTGCATGCACTGAAGTTTATCTGAGCAGAGAAACTGCTCTGAATGATACCATAATGATGGTCATCCTGGGTATCATGGATGACGTTTGTTCAAACCTATAGAATGTACTACGGCAAGAGTGAACTCTAATGAAATTAGGAACTTCAAACGATTAACATGTATCAGTGTATTCATCAATTGCAAGAACATGTACCGCTCTGGTAGGGAATGTTGCTAGTGGGAGAAGCTATTCAGGTGTGAAGCCCGAGGTTTCTGAGAAATTTCTCTGCCTTCTGCTCAATTTTGCTGTGAAACTAAAATTCATCTAAAATATAAGATCTATTAGAAATATGAAATCATAAAATCTTTGAGATTAATATTATAAAATATGTGTATGACCTTTACACTGAAAACTATAAAACAGTTGTGAGGCAGATATCTGGTATCCTTAATAAAAGAAAAAGTAAACCTTATTAAAATAATTGGAAGACTCAATGTTGTAAGAGTGACAGTTCTCCTCAAGGTGATTTATATAATAAGTAACACTATAAGAAAAACCCCACTAAGGTTTCTTGTTTTCTTAAAATACTGACAAAATCATTTCTTTTAGAATTAGATGGAATACAATACACATATATACCCAAAACAATCTTGAAAAAAGAAGATCAAACTTGAAGGAAATATTCTACATGATTTTAATATCTGTAACAGTGCTCTAGTGGTGTTAGTGAGAGAATGAAAAAACAAAAAAGATCCATGAAACAGAATAGTGTATCCAGAATTATATGGTGACACTATTTATAAAAGAGCACTAAAGCAATTATAAAGGAGAGGAAAGTCTTTTCAACACATTGTGTTAAAACAACTGGTTATCCATATCATAGTAAAAGAACTTAAGATTCTTATTATACTGTATACATAATTAATTCAACATAGATTATAGAATCACATGGAAATCCCAAAACTATAACACTTCTAGAGGAAAACATAGAAATAGCTTTGCAATACTATAGTAAGAGATTTAGAGATCACAGAAAGCCATAACCACAAAATAAAACATGATAAATTAGATTTGAGAAAGGTTGATAAGTTTTGTGCATTAACCACATCAATAAAAATAAGCAGGCAAACTTTCAATAAGGATGACATATTTGACACCGAACTACCAAAAACCTATGCCCTTAATATGTAAAGAATACCTGAGGGGGGAGGCGGGTAGAATACCTGCAAGATAATAAAAAGATGAACAAACAACTAGAAAATAGAACAAAATTTAAATAGACACTTTGTAGAAGATATCAGACTATCCAAAAACCCATGAGTAAATGTTTAACATCATTAATCAGGGAAATACTAATTAAAACTATAACAAGATATGATTAATTTACTAGAATGGCTAAATTTAAAAAGCAATGATTACATATGATGTAGAAGATGTAGAATAACCAAAACTCTCATGCTCTGCTGATTAGAGTGAAAATGGTGAAAACACTTTGGGAAACAATTTGGTGTTTCTAAAACATTTAATCATTGACTTGTCATATGTCCACTCCTGGTTATTTATCTAATAGTGAAAATATATGTCCATAAAACATAATATATATACAGGTAACTCGGAGCAATTTTGTTGTTAATATCCCCAAATTAGAAACAGCATAGGTATCCGTGTAAGAGAATGGCTATATCAATTGTGTTTGTTCACATAACAGAACAATACTCAGCAGTGAAAATAGGGGGATCCTACTGTCACAAATAGCAACATTTATTCCCATGGATAAATCTTTGAAACATGCTGAATAAAAAGTATTTTTGTATTTCTCTCTGGGTAGGACAGTGATTATTTTTACATTCTTTAAACTTTTCTGTATTTCTTCAATAGAAAAATCTCATGCAATTGACCCTCTGTATTTGCAGATTCAACCAACCACAGATCAAAAATATTCTGAAATAAATTGCATCTGTACTGAATATGTATGGACATTTTTGCTTGCCACTGAGCCTTAAAATGCAGCATAGCTACTATTTCTACATAGTATTTACCTTTTAGTAGGTATTATAAGCAATCTAGAGATGATTTTAAGTATATAGAATGATGTGCCATTTTATATAAGGGACATGAACATCTGTAGATTTTCATATTGTGGTGAAACCTAGAACAAATCCCCCACAAATACCAAAGAATGATCCATTAGATTTATAACAAAGAAAATACAACAAGCACCACAAAAATAATTTTTCAAATAAAAGATACTTGGTTTTTTGTCACCAGATGGTATATATTTAGATGAACTTCGGGACAGATATTTTTTGTATATAATTTTTCTATTGCCTTATATGTACATGAAATAAGAAAGTAGAATTATTCATTAGTAGTATCCTCTCCCCAAACCTGCACATCAATATATTATTTTGCATTGCATATGTTGGAGAAGTACTCTGAGTATAGCTTGACTTGTTCTGCTTTGTATGTGCCTAATTTTGTTCTCAGGATGCGTGTTGCTTTTTAATTCTTTACCCTAGATATTTAAGATTTCTAATGAAAGAAATAACTCAATAACATATAACAAAACAATAATATAGAAATGAGCATTGTGAGTATTATGTGTGTCAGTTACATTCCAAGTTTATTGAAATCATCATCTAATATAAACTTCATGAGAAATCTATGAGGTAATATCTGAGTGAGTCCTGTTTTTTGTGTTTGTTTTCTTAATGAGGAAACAGAGATACAGGAATGTCAATATTTTTCCTAACATACTTTGTACAAAGTCTCAGAGTCAAAAAGTGTTTCCAAATAGTCTGATGCCAAATGTAATTCTTTCAAATACCAGACTGTAAATTTCATTCTTTGGAGTAATGGGCAAAGCATTTAACCTTATTTAGAAATAATTACATAAAATTATTTTAAATTACTTCATTCATAATAAGAATAAAAATGTATTCTGATAATGTTTTTGTGACAAATAAATTACACGATGCATCTAAATGTTCTTGATATACCAAAGTACTGGTTATCATCCCACTCCTCTCAGCTCCAAAGTCACCCTCTGTGGTTCTGCTTGCGATATTGGAACATATCTCCCTTGCTAGCTGGAAAAATGATAAGCTTCATCAAGATAGTAGAGGACACTGTAGGGACACCGAAAGAGAAACAGTTCTTGATTTCTGTGAATCATTACTCCTGATAGGCTCCTGCAGTGCATTGTGACCAGTAACATATGACACCTCCCCATGATCCCTCCCTTGATATCCGAAAGGATGATTTCCTAGTCCATTTCCCAAGCAGCTTCTGCATGAACTTCTGCAACATCCAGTGGAACATGGTGGGGTCGATTCCAATGAGGTCTGAATTGCAGCCTTGGAAAAGGGGTTCATTGCCAGGTTCTTTTCTTTCTTGAGTATTCCATGTTACTCCTAGAGGTAGTGGATGCTCCCTGTAGCTGCTGTTTCTGTATTCCTCAGAGTTTTCTTTATTCCCTCACAGCCAGTTACTCCAAATTCCTGTTATAGTTAGTAATTGTAAAAAATATTTCCCTATTGCTATGTGGTTCCTGCCTCCCACTTGGAGACTTACTTAAATGATTAAGGGCAACAAAATTGAAATGGCTGTTTTTGTGGTTAAATATCCTGTATGTGTACTTGGAGTTATATCTGAATATCCTAATCTTAAAAAGTTCAAAGTTCCAATAATTTCACCTACATGCTAGGAATAATAATGACTATTTCAAAGAATAAGGTGTGGATAACACGATGTACATGAAAATGCTTCACATATTGTGAAAATTTTACGTGAAAAATAATAGAAAATATGGATAAAAATTAGAGAATTTCAGACATAAAAATTTAGTGTATTGTTGAATTACATATTTCACTTGAATTTTGTAAGGATTTTTATAATTCTTGATAAGACAAAACATACAATTAGCTACAATTCTTTTGTTATCTTTAAATGCAAACTATTCTGATGGCAAATTCTCTTTATGTTAAAACATAATTGGAACATTCTTTTAAAGCAGGTTAACTGGACAAAGAGCTACATATTTTATGTGAGTTAATTTCACTGGAGAAAAGAAACAGCTATCAAATAATTTTTCCCACTTAATAGTTTCTCCCACAATGGTTTCACCAAAAGTTCTAGACTGATACCAACTAAAATATGCTACTATGGTCAAGATGAAGCTGTACAATATTTTCTTCTTGCATAAGTACCTGGGTTTATATACTCATATAATGTTTTTTTTTCCTATTACAACATTTTCATAATAATACCCAGCAGACCTGTTGAAGATATTTATTACTTCCTTTTAAAGTGCATTAAATTAATAATACTACACATCCTGCTTTGATTGTAGTAGGAGAAGAAAGGAAAACATTCTGGTTTTCCAAAACTTTTTCTAAAAACTTTGAATAACAGCTTATTTTTAGTGTAGTGTGGTGTGTGTGTGTTTGGTGTTTCTACAAAAATGGAGACGGAGGACAGCTCACAAGCTGTTATGCATGCATATTTATACAGTGTAATATATTCCTAGGCCCCTTCCTTTCACTTCATGTAAATGATGAACAACATCTGTATAAATTAGATACTGACTTTAAGATATAAGAACATTCCAGTGAACATACTAGATTAAATGATGTATCTGAAGAACGATGAATTTTGTCAGAAGCACACCTGAAGCATATCGTTATGTTATGTAGTACAGATTTAAAAATGTAGATCAATAGTTAAGTAAATAAATTAATACGAACCGATTTACTTAATTCCTGAAAGTTGAGAGGAAGCGAGGGGCAGATTACCAGTGCATAACTAAGGGCACTGGGCTCTCAACCACTTTTTCAATAACATCATTTGAAGGTCATAAACAGCTTTTCATGTCCATCAACAACTGTTTCTGTGTTTCCAATGCACCCAATGCATTTTGTTGTAAATTTTAAAAAGCATAGTAAATATTTCTAAGGAATATTTGGTTGCCTTTATTAAGAATTGGGAAAATGTACAAAAATAGTGTAAGATGAGTGCCTTCATACTGAATTGGAAAAAATAAGTAATGACAAAATAAAATTCTAAAGGGTTGCAATAAAGTTGGAAAAGGAAAACCAAGAAGAGTCAGCTTAGTTTTGAACTCTTAGCTCAGGAGTATTTATTTCCTCATCCATTTTATTAACTAACCAAAGACCCATTCATATTTTATTGCAATTGTCCTTTCAGGTTGATAGGTCACTTTCTCATACTTTTCCAGCCTCAGTCATTTAAAAAAGTTATTCTGTCGACAGATAATAAAAATATAGATATGACACTCTATTTGATACAATGTTTAACAGACCTTATTATTTAAATTTATTCCAGAAAAGCACAATTGATAGCCAGTTACATTTTGTCAAAATTGGGAGATCATTTATTCTCCAAATGATATGGTCTTCACTCAATATCTTCTAGGCACTGAGTGTACAAGTACAGCCACACTCACACAGATAAGAGTTTGTCAATTTAAAGAACTTGGATATATTTTATATACTTCAAAGAAGTTCACCACAATTACAGATACATCTTACAGAACTTTTCCACGAATGCACTTTCCTTAGTTGGCAAACTAAATCTATATTTTAAATTGCTACTAAAACCAGCAACATATAATGTGATGTTATTTTTATGCAGTATCCCAATTAATTCAATGTGTTTTTGAGTAGTTATTACTAACTCTCTTATTTTAAAGGGTAGGACACTGAAGCTTACAGTGGTTAAGTGACTTTTTCTAGGTCACACAACTTCTATCTCATATGTTCACAAATTACAACTATGTTCAGTATTTCTCTTCTGTGGGAAAACTAATGCAATCATTCAACAAATATTTTGAACATATACTCCCTATAGATAACATATTCATATTTATGAATGAGGCAAACAAATTAAAAAAGTTTAAAACATGCTAGAATCATCATATATATGCAAACAGAGGTTGCCTCCTAAATATGGGAGCAGGGGTTGCATCTGAAGCAAGTAACGATTTTATGGCTTCCTTTTATCTGTGACTTTAATGCAGTAGCCCAGGCCATCAACTTCTTGAAACATGTAAGCATTGTCTATTTTGAAAAACTTCTGTTTCTTAAATTGATTACAGAGGGGGACAACAAAGTGGTGAGCAATTCTCCCCAGACCACTTTTCTCTTATTTCATTAAGAGAAAAGCTATCCACATAAAGAGAGCTGAGGTTTCCATTCCACTCTTTTTCAAATCCTGATTATTAGGATATTAATTATGATAACTCATCTTCTTGCTTTTCAAGTCTAAGTCATGATGGATAGAAAGACATATCAGATTTATTTTCTTGAGAAAGGCAAAAGATGAATGAGATGTAGCAGAGGAAAAATGCCTTTGCCTTCTATTTACTGTAGGCTCATGGTGGAGGCCTCTATAACAAAAGAGATTAATAAGAGGAAAAGTACACACATTGATTTAAGTTTTACTTGACATAAGAAATTTTATAAGGAAATTAAGATCTCAAAGAATTGGTTCAACCTGAGTGATTTTATGCTCAGTTGGAGGAGGAGTAGAAAATCCTTGAGAATATCATGGCACCAGGAATGAACTAAGCATGGTGATGTGAGCAAACTTAGCAAAGACTGTTCATTCAGATTCTTGCCTGTGTCCCTTTGGAAAAAAGGGATGGTCCTTTACTTTGGGTATAGGGCAGCCACCCCTCATGTGAAGTCTTATTCTTGATTCAGGGGAAGGTTAGCACACCCTTCTCGCACAATTTAAAGTTCTTGCACGTGAGACTTCTGAAATTCCTTCTACTTAAAATACTCAAAATGCCAAGATGTACATTTTGGAATAGCATGTCCTGAGCACATCAAAGACAAAAGTAACCAATTGGGGCATTTCTCTCACAGAACTGCCACGAATAGCTACTTCAGAGATTGCTGAAGTTGATTTACAAACATGACAACAGGAAAAGTGAGTTGATCTCACCACTATGATCACTTGACAGTAAACTAACATATCAACAGGTCAGAAAATGTCTTGCCAGACTCAAAATTTAATTCCTTTGAAGCATGTAAGAAATTGAATATTTTGAATTATGGTAAAGTGTTTTTTCCCCCTTGTAATTCCAAAGCAACTTCTGTGTACCCAGTTTTCTTTCTATACTCCCTCAATTTGCAATGACCTATTTTGATATGGGTTTATGTACTTACTGTCTGCATTCTCTGCCTGAATGTAAGCTCCATATGCTCAGGAACCATGTTTTAAAGTTGTTAAGGGATGCACTAAGAAATATGCATGTTAGTGGATGAGTTGAGAAACTCTGAGCCAGACCATAAGACTGGGCACTCAAAGAGGATGTTTTATGCATCCTTACATTGCCAGAGCCTATGCCTGACATATAATTGGTGTCAACATCCTCCCTTAAAATGGAGATGTCTATGCTCCTTAGAGAATCTGTTTTCCCATTATCTCTGTTTTTTTGTTGACCTTTTTTCTGCCCCAGGATTCATTTTGGATTATCTCTCATTCTGTTCCAAGGTCTGGCCTCAGTAGAAATTCAGCCCATTGGCTAACATTTAATGAGAGCCTTCTTTATACCATTAACAGCTTCCAGTGTCACTTAAGATATCTGCATTCTCTATTATGAGCCAGTTAAAATGCAACCAATTTAGGCCAAGTCCTATGGCCACTGGGATCCAATCCAGATTGCTTAGTAGTAAATTAACGAGTATTAATTCATCCCTTTAGAAACTTGCAAAATAATCTACATTTTATTTTGCAGATGATGAAATGTTATAAATTGTGCTTTGTCCAAAAGCAGATTTGAAGTTATATGATTTTATATTAACCCCTTTACAAATTTTATCCATAATTATTTTTTTAAACTTGTATGTATCTAAAAAAAAAGCTTTTACCACATTGAAAATAAATCAAAACAACAGTGGCTCTTAAAAAATATGGAATTGCAACAGTGGTTCACTTCGTGCTTTGGGAATAGCCCCTGCCACTTATTTTTAAAATGAACACGTTTCTTTCTTTTCCTCTCTCCCTTCTTTTCCGTAATCTCGCCCTATCTCTGATCTCAGGGGAAACAGGATTACCATTCTTCCTCATCCTAGGCAAAGTTATCTGTCCTTAAACACACACCCATCACAGGAACAAAGTAATTCAGACTTGGAGATGGTACCAGTCATCTGAAATGACAGTCTCCCAAATTAACAAGTGAATAATAACTCCAGACAGAGACCACTGTAATGTAGCCTGAGATTCACCCTTTTAAAGCACCACTATTCCCAATCATGGGCAGAGTCACAGTCTCTGGGACAGGAGTCCTCTGTGTTTCTCCTTTGCTAGCAAAGCAATAAAACTTTTTCCTTTTTCTCTAAACCATGTCTTTGTTATTGGATTGGCAATGCGGACAAAGACTAGGCTTTCCGTAACAGAATCAAGCAAAAATTGAACAGTTTTACTCCCTAAGTGATCATATCTTAGTGTGATAGTGTTGTTTATTATTGCTTTTACAAAACTGAAACCTAAACTTAGCAAATTCTTAAGTACATTGGTACATCACAGTACTATGAAAATTTTATTATCTTAACTTCACTCAATCAAAAAGTTGCCCACTGTCTTAGGTATTTTTCTGTATTTCTAAAGATTATACAAGTAATAACTGAACAAGGCCTTTCTCTGTAAACTACTAAAACAACACAATAACCTAACAATACATCCTAGAAACTTTCTGTTATACCCATTGAACTTTCTCATTCTTTTTAATTTTATGTATTGTTTTGTGGTACAAACCATAATTTATTCAATCATTCTCTCATATCATAGATATGTGCCATATTCAAATTTTTTCCTAAGAAAAATAAATATTGCCGTAAATAGCCTTCATTATTGATGGTTGTACTCAAGTGCAGTATTTCTTTTAGACAGAGAGGTAAGAGTTAATGTGGAATTATTTGGCTGACATTTTGAATTTTAATTAGCACTGTTAAAATGCCTGCCTAAGAGATCATACTATTTATATATTAACACAAACAACATATTTCTTTATATATTCTGTATCCACAAACTGTTAAATATAATTTCGTTTTGCCCTGCTGATGAAAAAAAATTTACTTTTTATTTCCTCAATTATTAATAGTGTTGTTGAACATCTTCATGTGATCATTATTCATTTCTCGTTTTTCTTTGATTAATATACATTGCCCAATTTTAAATGTGGTTATTTCTTCTTTTGTCAGATGCTTCTTATGTGTCTTGCGTAGTATTTGTTGCTGATTGTATGCATGGTAAATACTTTTTACTTTTTCTAGTCTTTTTAAATTAGCTAATGCATTATTTCAGGACTGATGTGCAACTTTCTTTATGATTTTGAAACTCTTACTTTTTTTCACTTTGGCTTCTGTTGCTAGTGTTTCTTTCACATTTCTTTCTTCTTTTGGAGTTATAAATATTTCCCAAATTTTAAAAAGTATTTCTTCTAGTTCAATGTTTTGAGATTACATATTGAGTTTTAAGAAATAAATTTTGTACAGAATGAAAGGATCTAATTTTTTTCTAATGATGGACAGTAGTTGAGTACTAGTTCACTGTCTGTTTCCAATTGACTTAAAAAGCCACATATTTCATAAATTAAATTCCCATAATCTACAGAGTTCATTTTTTGTTTCATCCCTGATATCTATGTAGATACAATTTTGCTGTGTTTTACCTGATTCTTATATGATCTTGTTTCTTTTGTACATTGTGATTTTTTTTATTGTGAGTTTATGTTCATTGAAATTTTATTTTGGGAACTTTACTGAGACCCTACCTGAAGGTGAACCCTTTAGAGAGGATTTATGTTTTGCTTCTGTCATGAACTTAGTGGATTCATTATAAATTAAGTTGTTGGATTTATGTGTTCAAGTTCTCACTCATATGTGAATTTATATCTCAAATCTGAGTGATGTTATATTGGGAGCCACTAATTCTTGAGTTAGGAATGAATTCCGGGGAGATACAATTATTTTCTAACTATCCAAGTGAAAGCTTGAAGTAAACATACTTAGTTTATCCTTCCATTCCTTAGAGCAGGTTGCAGTTTTCGACTTTGTAAGTAATCACTAATCCTACTCCCCAAACTGCATGAGTCCAGGGTACAGCATCCTGAATCAATTGCATTCTTACATCAATAAAATTAAAGTTCTAGCCATTCTGATCAACAGGGCAACAAGCAGTTTTGGGGCTAGCTTAGCTCCCTAGGATCGTGCTTTCATTTTCCTCCAGTCTTGGTAGACATCCCTTTCCTAAAAGATTAGCTGTATACATTTCAATTAGTGCTTTTGGTGTTTCATAATTGGATAATTTCAAAAAATCCAACCAATGTTACTTACAAAAAACGAAACGCCTTTAACACTATTTTAAAGGACTTAACAGCATTAACACTATTTAAACTAGCAATCTTAATTGCTATATGCTCTGTATGATATAATTTACTTAAAATTTGGGGGACTTAAGCTTGTAATGATGGTTTTTAACATGATCTAGGCCCACAGCATTAGCTCTACCTGGGAACTTGGTAGAAATAAAACTCAGATTTTATTTTAGAGAAGTTAAATATTTTGTGAGGAGCAGGGAGCAGCATGACAGGCTCTTCAGGTGATTTTAGGTGTAACCTACAGTTTGAGAACCACTAACCCAGTATCTGCCAGTTTTAATAAATGTCCTATGTGTACTGAAAAGAAAACGCTATTCTCACTGTTTGAGAGGGAATCCTACATGCGTTTAAAGAAATAAAATGGTTAGCTGTGTTGCTTCAGAGTCTGATGTCTTCATTTCATTGATTACACTAATATTTACTCAACATAAGTCTCAAAATCTCCCATTTTATTTTTTCATACGATTTTGAAATTCCGTCAGTTTCTTCTTGGTTTTATATATATTTGTGTTTGCTCTATTATATAGAAACAAGTTGAAAATTGCAGTAGTTTTCTGGGTTTTTTAAAATTTTTATTGTTATATTGCAAATGTTTTTGTTTAGGGTTTAAATCTATTTGTCCTCAGAGAATAAGATAGAAATATTGACTTTCTTCTTAATAATATTATTCTTTATATTATTCAATATATTGACTTTCTTCTCAATAATATTATTAAGAATAATATTATTCTTCTTAATAATATTATCTTAATTAATATTATCTTGTTAAATCTTTCCTCCTCTGTTCTATGCTTCAAATTTTTTATGAGTGTCTCTTTTAGACTGTGTATGCCTAATTTTTCATAAAAGTCCAATCTGACAATCTTTCTTTCCAGTTGAGAATTGGGGCATTTACATTTACGAAGATTACTAAAATAATTGGATTTACGTCCATCAT
>PVHX01027500.1:0-19316 GCA_004024805.1 Geosciurus inauris | reverse complement strand
CAATGGATGCCAACCAAAAATCCTATATCCAGCAAAACTGAGCTTCAGATTTGATGACGAAATATAAACCTTCCATGATAAACAAAAGTTAAAAGAATTTACAGTAAGAAAGCCTGCACTACACAGCATTCTTGGCAAAATATTCCATGAGGAGGAAATGATAACCAACAATGAAAATTTACAAAGAGAGGAACTACACTAGAGGAAAGACCATTCAAAAGAGAAAACAACTCAAGGTAAAAACCAAAAGCAAACCAAAATGACCGGAATTACAAATCATCTCTCAATAATAACCCTGAATGTAAATGGCCTAAATGCAACAATTAAAAGACATAGACTGACAAACTGGATCAAAAAAAAAAAGACCCAACAATATGCTGTCTTCAAGAGATTCATCTCACAGGAAAAGGCATCCACAGACTGAAAGTGAAAGGGTGGGAAAAAACATATCACTCACATGGACCCTGGAAACAAGCAGGATTTTCCATCCTCATATCAAATAAAGTGGACTTCAAACCAAAGATGGTGCAAAGTGATAAAGAAGGTCATTTCATACTTCTTAAGGGAATAATACATCAACAAGATGTAACAATCATAAATATCTATGCCCCAAATAATGGGGCTTCTACATATATCAAACAAATCCTTCTCAAATACAACAATCAGATAGACCACAACACAATAATACTTGGAGACTTTAACACAGTTCTCTCACCATTGGATACATCTTCCAAACAAAAACTTAATAAAGAAACCATAGATCTCAATGAAACTGTTAATAATTTAGACTTAACAGACATATATAGAGTGTTCCATCCATCAATGAGCGAATATACTTTTTTCTCACCTGCACATGGAACCTTTTCCAAAATAGATCATATATTATGTCACAAAGCCAGTCTTAGCAAATACAAAAAAATAGTGATTCTACCCTGCATCCTATCTGACCACAATGGAATAAAATTACAAATCAATGACAGATTAAAAAACAGAAACTACTCCACCACCTGGAAACTAAATAATATGCTATTGAATGATGCATGGATAACAGAAGACATCAAGGAAGAGAGAAAAAAATTCTTAGAGGCAAATGAAAACTCTGATACAACATATCAAAATCTCTGGGATGCCATGAAGGCAGTGCTAAGAGGAAAGTTCATAGCACTAAACTCATTCATTAGAAGAAGTAAAAGTCAGTAAATAAATGAATTGACTCTTTGTCTCAAAGCCTTAGAAAAGGAAGAACAAATTAACACCAAAAGAAGTAGAAGACAGGAAATAATTAAAATTAGGACTGAAATCAATGAAATTGAAACAAAAGAAACAATTCAAAAAATTGACAAAACAAAAAGCTGGTTCTTTGAAAAAATAAACAAAATTGACAAACCCTTAGCCACCCTAACGAAAAGGAGGAGGGAGAAAACCAAAATTACTATTCTTATTTGTGGACAACATGATTCTATACTTAGAGGATCCAAAAAATTCTACCAGAAAACTTTTAGAACTAATAATGAATTCAGCAAAGTAGCAGGATATAAAATCAACACCCACAAATCAATTGCATTTCTATACATCAGTGATAAACCCTCTGAAAGAGAAATTAGGAAAACTATCCCATTTACAATAGCCTCAAAAAAAATACTTGGGAATCAATTTAACAAAAGTGGTGAAAGACCTCTACAATGTAAACTATAAGACACTGAAGAAATTGAAGAAGACCTTAGAAGATGGAATAATCTCCCATGCTCCTGGATAGGCAGAATCAATATTGTCAAAATGGCCATACTTCCCAAAGTGCTATATAGATTCAATGCAATCCCAATTAAAATCTCAACGTCATTCCTTATAGAAATAGAAAAGGCAATCATGAAATTCATTTGGAAGAATAAGAGACCCAGAATAGCCAAAGCAATCCTTAGCAAGAAGAGTGAAGCAGGAGGCATCACAATACCTGACCTCAGATTATACTACAAACCTATAGTAACAAAAACAGCATGGTCCTGGCACCAAAATAGACATGTAGACCAATAGTATAGAATAGAAGACACAGAGACGAACCCACTTACATACAGTTACCTTATACTAGATAAAGGAACCAAACACGTACACTGGACAAAAGATAGCCTCTTCAACAAATGGTGCTGGGAAACCTGGAAATCCATATGCAGCAAAATGAAACTAAACCCCTATCTCTCACCATGCACAAAATTCAACTCAAAATGGATCAAGGACTTGGGAATCAGACGAGAGACCCAATGCCTAATAGAATTAAAAATAGCCCCAAATCTTCATCATGTCAAACTAGGACCATACTTCCTTAACAAGACTCCTATAGCACAAGAAGTAAAATCAAGAATCAACAAATGGGATGGATTCAAACTAAAAAGCTTCTTCTCAGCAAAAGAATAATCAATGAAGTGAACAGAGAGCCGACATTCTGGAAACAAATCTTTGCCACACACACATCCGATAGAGCACTAGTCTCCAGGATATATAAAGAACTCAAAAAGCTTAACACCAAAAAAACTAACAAGCCAATCAATAAATGGGCCAAAGAGCTGAACACAAACTTCACAGAAGAAGATATACAATCCATCAACAGACATATGAAAAAATGTTCAACATCTCTAGCAATCAGAGAAATGCAAATCAAAACTACTCTAAGATTTCATCTCATGCCAGTCAGAATGGCAATTATCAAGAATACAAACAATAATAAGTGTTGGTGAGGTTGTGGGGAAAAGGCACGCTCATACATTGCTGGTGGAACTGCAAATTGGTACAACCAATCTGGAAAGCAGTATGGAGATTCCTTAGAAAACTTGGAATGGAACCACCATTAGAGCCTGCAATCCCATTCCTCCGTGTACACCCAGAAGAATCTAAAACAGCAAACTGCAGTGCTACAGCCACTTCAATGTTTATAGCAGCTCAATTCACAATAGCTAAACTGTGGAACCAAGCTAGATGCCCTTCTATAGATGACTGGATAAAGAAACTGTGGTATATATATGCAATGGAATATTAGTCAGCAATAAAAGAGAATACAATTATGGCATTTGCAGGTAAATGGATGGAGTTGGAGAGTATCATGCTAAGTGAAGTAAGCCAATCTCTGAAAACCAAATGCCGAATGTACTTGTTGATAAGTGAATGCTGATCCATAATGTGGGGAAGGACATGGGAACAATGGTGGAATTCTGTTCACAGGGGTGTAAGGGGAGGGGGCATGGATACAGTAAAGGTGGTGGAATATGATGGTCATCATAGTCCTAACTTTATGTATGACTGCATATATGTTGTGATTCTATACAACTTACAACTAGAGAATTGATGTTATCCTTTATCTATGTACAATGAATCAAATTGCACTCTGTTATCATGTAAGCCTAAATAGAACTAATAAATAAAATAGGAAAAAAAATTTGTCTCTCAATGTATGATTTGTGCTTTTCTTAGTGCACAATTCAAACCTTGATATATACTAAACAAAAATGGGTCACAGGTGTGTAAAAATAATTATGCAATTATTCAGGATTACATAAAATTTCTTATCTACACATACTTCCTTGGATATTTGATTTATCTATAACAGATATGTCTGTGACATTTTTGTTTATCTATAACAGATATGTCTTTTCGTCAAATGTAAATTAGAATCTTGCTACCTTACTGTTAAAGGAGAAATTAATTTTAGTACTCTATGCCACAAGTCATTGTTCTTGATGCTAATATTTCAGAAAAGCTTGAGTGTGTATTAGACACGTGAGAACCTCGGCAACAGTAGCTGGCAGGGGATGGGAATCAGGTAGGAGTATGCAAGATAGAGATTGGTAACTCCCAGCTGAGGGACCCAACTTTGTATGAGTAGTGAGAGTTTATAGCAAGATTGACCTTCATTTTAATGGGTGTCATTATGGAAGTAGGTATAATTAGGAAAGAGTATATGAAACAATTGGAAGTAGTAGACATTATTAGGTAGAGAGAAAAGTTGCAGAAGACATTATGATTTTTATCAGGATCCCCTAAACCAATGCAAGAGAATATGTCTCCCTAGGGAAGGATCTGGTAAGGACTTCATGACTCTAGCCTTGTCAGGCCGAGTTTTGGGATAGAAGTGGGTGGCAACCAGAATACCAGGGGAGGATTCAGTTATATGTACCCAGGAAAGAGTAGGAATGGTTAGAATTAAGATCCCCAGAATGCTCCCCACAGGTAAAGCAGATTCTAGAACCACAGAAATAAACAGCTCTAGTTTCCTAATTTATACAGTGTACTGATTGGAATTGGATGATCTACAGATGGAAGAATTCCCAGTCATGTAATATTGGGAAGACAGCATCAGATGCATAAGGACATTGTGATAATAACTCTTAAGAAGGGATATTATGATTCTTGTTTGGAGTCCAAATGAATTCTAAAAATAATACATAAAGGTAGCTTTGAGACAGAGCTAGTTCTCAATTTCTTAACTATTGATTCATATTGATTCAGGCCTTTTTTTTTTATCAATACTTTCTTCTGACATTTAACCTTAAAAAAGTGACAAGTTTGTAACAGAGATAGGCTAAAGCACTCTGATATACCTATACAAACAAACAAACAAAACAAAACAAAGAACCCCCCAAATCAAAACACAACAAGAATTTCCCAATATCAATAAGAAAAATTAAAAAGACATTTCTCCATCAAAGGTAAAGTAACTGGTATGGTGGTGCACATCTTTAATCCCAGCACTTTGGGAGGCTGAGACAAGAGAATCACGGGTTCAAAGCCAGCCTCAGCAACGGCGAGGTGCTAAGCAACTCAGTGAGACCCTGTCTGTACATAAAACACAAAATAGGGCTAGGGATGTGGCTCAGTGGTCGAGGACCTGTGAGTTCAATCCCCAGTACCAAGAAAAAAAAGGTAAAGTGATAGAACATAATGCTAAGAACAGAGAATTCATTGCATTGAATTTAAAGAAATAAAACCACAACAGAATTCAGAGCATGTCAGATGCTTCAATAAAAATGACAATAAGAAAAGAGGAACTGACCTGTGTTTGTTTAACCAATTGATATTAATTTCCCAGATTACATTAAATGATATTATGCATGCTTTATGTTTCGAGACAGAATGAAATAATGACAATTGGGTGCAAAAAACAAAAAAATAACCAGAGCATTCATATTGCTCATGTTCAAATCTGCCTCCAGTTCAGTTGAGTTCAGTTGAGTAATCTCAGCTATTTAGCCTCTCCATGCCTTAGTTTATTCATGTGTAAAATGGGAATTAAAAATTGCTTATTTCATGTTTCTACAAGAGTTAAATGAGTTAATATATATTAGACGCTTAAAAAGTACTTACTATATAGTAAACACTAGACAGGTAAGAGCTAATATCAAAACAACTGGGCATTGGAGCTTATAAGTAGGAAATCTCAATCATTGTTTCTGGTAGGTGCAAAGAATTTTTTATAAGTTAAGAAAGAGTCAGAGAGAGACAAGGGCTGAATATTAAAGAATAGCTGAGGTCTTGGGGAATAGACTAGGCTGTAAATAGAATTCATGCTATTCCCAGAGGCCCATAGACATCATTCCAGAACATACTTTGACATATTTGCAGTACAATGATGTGCATTTTTGGTGTTGAGGGAAGAGGTGGAGCCAGTGGGAGAGAAACAGCAGTCTATATTGCTAATGACCAGTTCGTCAGTGTTTTAAAGAAGTAAGTTTCATGAGGAAAGAAACTGTATGCTTGGTTAACTCCTGCATCTCCAGCTATCACTACAGCACCGTGCACGTGTGTACTCTAAATATCCACTGGATAAAAAAATTAAAACGTGGTAAAACAAGATGTATGTTGTGAATAGGGTAGCCTCATGGGTTAGTCTGAATGTTGTACTAGATGACCTTTCAGGTCTTCCAACTATGAGAGTATGAGATTTCATATACGAACAACACTGGATATTTTAGTTTGGGCCAAAATGTCTGGTAATGAAGCTAATGTAATTTCCTGGGACTCAACATAGTTTGCTATACCCACGTAAGAAGTATTGTCCAATCTTTTTTTTTTTTTTTTTTGGTACCAGTGATTGAACTCAGGGGTACTCAACCACTGAGCCACATCCCCAGCCCTATTTTGTGTTTTATTTAGAGACAGGGTCTCACGGAGTTGCTTAGCACCTCACTGTTGCTGAGGTTGGCTTTGAACTCGTGATTCTCCTGTCTCAGCCTCCCAAAGTGCTGGGATTACACATTAACATAAATATGTGAGATGCCTTTAACATACCATCATGCTGTCAGGATCAAATGAACCAATAGACTGGTGTTATGTAGTTCCATGTTGCTCTTTATAATCTTTCAAAACCCTCTAAGAAAGGAAGTAGATACTTCTAGTGATCTGTATCAATTCAAAAAACTTTAGTCATGGAAAGCACTAGGATACATTTCATCTCTTTGTCTTTTTCCTAGTCAAGATGTACCCATGACTTTTATGTTTATACCTGCCCTGTGAAACCAGCACTAATTTGACAAAAATTCTTCTATGGCACTTACCGCATCAGGTCTGAATTTGCTGACTTTGCCCACTCAGCCTATGGAGACTGAGGCATTTTGTAGTCTCTGAGTCAGTGTGTCAGGCTGTGTCACAGCTCTGTTGCTACACATATTGTAGACCCATTCCTCTTTATTGACAGCCATGGATTCTCCTCTGCCTAATACCAATACACCTGACAAAGTTCCATTTCATCCTGGAACACATCTATCTTTCTAATCCTCCCTTGTTTTCTTGCCCTGGTCTATCATATACTTTATTGCATGATAGCACTTAGCATGAATGAGTCTCCATGCTTCAATGATATAATTAGTTATGGAACTCAGATGACGACTCCAATAAGGATGCCCTGCAGACAGATCCTGGGTCTTTTTTGTTTAGTACTATAATCTAAGAGCTTAGAACAATATGTGGCTTACTGCAAATGTTATTAAATAAATGTACCTATACATACAATATCTTTCATATAAAAGGAACTTAATATGTTCTGAATGACCAAATGATTCAGAAATTCTAGGCTCAGGGGCTATGGATGTAGCTCAGTGGTGGACCACTTGCTTAACATGCATAAGGCCCTGGATTCAAACCCCCACCCCCCGCCCCCGCGCCCTGAAACAGTGCTTTAGGTGTAGTCCCGGATCTACTGAAAATCTGTGTTTCATCTGAGGAGTTAATTTGGCTAATAAAGTTTGCAGTGAAACTTGCAAATGGAAACACTATTCCATAGACTTTGGCTAATATAAATATAAATAATCAATCGATTCTTTAGAATAGAATTAAGAGGGACTTTGACAATGTACTAGGCACTGTTTTAAGCAATGCTACATATTTATTCATTTTATTAATTCATTATTAATAACTCAAAACATGGTAAAGTAGGTATTATTGTCAGTCCCCATTTTGTAGATGACAAAACTGAGTCACAGCAAATCTCAGTGACTTCTTAAAGTCAAACAAGTAAAGGGTGCAGCTCTGAATATCAGCCTACATAGTGTGGTCTCAAAGTCCCTTTTAAAAATCTAGATAGTAACTACTCCTTTCTGATGCTTTAGTCATTTTCTCTAAACCAGTTCTACCTGTGGGGATGATTTCAGTTGTAAGTTACAGAAAGCTTATTGCAAAATCACTTAATCTAGGTAGAGGGCTTATGGTTCATGTAACCAAAGTGTCCAGAGAAAGATCAGACTCTAGGGATAGCTTGGCCTGGCCTCTGGTTTAGTTCCCTGTGATTCTCATAGCTCTGCGTTTCTCAAGATGTCTGTGTCACCCTCCAGTAGATGGGAGACCTGGTTGGAAGTTGGCTATGGTTTTTCCAAGTACTACCATCTAGTGGAAAAATGGTGTCTTCAGTTGTTCCTTGGAGGACAAAGTTCTTTCACAGAAGCCCCTGAAAATACCGCCCTTGTCTCGCAGATGGAAATTAGGTCGTCTTCTCTTCAGTACAAATGGGCATTGGACAGGCTCATGGAGGTAAGTTTATTATGCCTGTGTCACTTCCAGATTAGTGATGGAGTCAGCTTTCTCTGAAGCACACAAGCTCCTTGTGGGACATGTGGATAAGCAAAATGAGGTAGTTATCACCATGAGATAGTGGAATGGGTGCTAGTCAGGGAGCCCAGAACTCTTTGCATCTCTCCTTTTGAGGCTTCAGGCCCTCAGAGATAAGGTAACATCACGATGCTGGTTAGAAATCCAATTTTTTTAAAGCTCTATACTCCTAAATGATATTCTAACAACCACGTAGAAAACCTTTTAAAAATCTTATCTTATTGGAACTCTTCAGGAAAATCAGCATTTATTTCTAAAGAAGATTTTACAAAATACAAAATAAGACTACTAAGAAATGAAAATACTGTGGTTTATTATGAAAAAACAGTTTGGAAATAGGACTCATAACTTTCTAACTCTCAATGTATATTTAGTTATACTTCATAAAACAGTATAGAATTCTACTGTATTATGTAATATAATCTGTAACATGGTTACTTTAGATTTCATTTTTATTTTCACTCTGAGCCCATATGCAACTTGGTTTCTGTGAAAAATAAATGGTTGGGATATATCACAGAAAGTCTTCTAATTAGTTCATTGCAGTCTCAATCCTCTGTCTTACTAAAATTGTGCATTTCTTGTTTAGAGCTGATCTCAAGGCTAACTGCAATCGACATTCACTCATCTGCTCATTCATTTCATGAGTTCTGTATTATCAAGAGCCAAGCACTTGGGAGTAGAGTGGTGGGTACTTGTGGGTACTTGTATGTGAATGCTCTGTGGATTCTTAGGATTTCTTTCGTTTGTTTGTTTTGTGGTGCTGGGGATTGAACCCAGGGCCTTGTACATGCTAGGCAAGCACTGTATGATTCTTAGGATTTCTTTCCTGAGAGTTTTTCTTCTAATTCTGTTCCTCCTTCTCTGACTGAGCCTTCTTACTCCCTGTCAGTAGAACAAACTTTATAAATCTCAAGTTTAATTATGTTTTATTTCTGCTTATACAACTTTAATATCTTCCTGAGACCTATAAGGAAATATCCAATATCTTTAAATGGCTTAAAAATGCTTTCACCAGATAAGTTCCCAGCTGTATCTCAGGCCACTTGCTCACATATTCACCTCTAAACCTACTGAGCTCTCACTGCACATAGGAGGAGAATTTTTCCCAGTGTTTTGCCTCTATACACACTGGCACTTCTTTCTGGAATATCCTCACTGTTCTTTTGTACCTTGCTTCAAGGACCAGCTCAGAGATTATTCATTCTATGGTTTCTTCAGCAAAACCTCTAGGAAGAGCTACTCATTATTTATTACATTTTCATAAATCTTCATGTGACTCTAATACCTTACTTAATACATCTCATTGTAATTTTTTGTAAGATTTTTTCTGCCTGTGGTACTAGGAATTGAACTCAAGGCCTATTCATGTGAAACATGGGCTCTACCACTGAACTACATCCCCTCATTATGATTTTTTACATGCCTCACTCATGAAAAAAGAGATGAAACTTACCTTTTCAACCCATGGGCCTGGGTGCATGATATCCAATGAATACTTTCTGAGTTATCACCTACCAATGTATTAGCCTGATCAATATATTGACCAATAAATGTTTTCTTTCATTGTTTAAAAATAATTAGCAATTTCTCTGGGCCAGGCACTGAGTTTATATTCAGCTCTGAAATGTGACACAAGGGAGTTCACTTTATTCTTAATAATTCAGGTGCTTTTTGGGTAGTTGGTGTTTATTTTGGCTTTGGAGACCTTCTGTGGCACATCAAAGTAAGAATGGCCATTGCCAGAAGCTGATTGTGTGCTATTAATTTTTCCTGTTTATAGAAATTTCTTGATAGGGCAAGTATGATTTGATATTCTTCCAATATTGCTATTTGAGAGTTTGGCAATACAGTGCTAAAATATTTGACATTTCCTTCTTTCTCTTCCAGATAATTCTTATAACTCTTATGTAGTTGAATATAATAAAATTTTAATTTTTTCATGTTTTCCTATGTAGATAATTGACTATAAAAGTCTAGGTTTAAAAAAGTATCTTTATTTTGAATTAAGCCTCTTACTTGGTCTTCAGATTATAACATCTTATTAGAAATCTCACTGAAATATTCCTAAATTCTCTGATGGACATGCGAATCTGAAAAATGCTCTCAAAACTTGTGATGCACTTAGTGATTTTGTTAAAGTTCCATTGGGATACTGTCCTAATTCTGAATCCATCAATGCATGCGGCCTTCATTCATTTAATATTCTTATTTTAAACATGTATGGAAGATGAAAAGCTTATGTCATTTTCCCTTCATAAAAAGAATTCCCTATGAACATTACAATGAAATATTGTTTGGTGATACTTCGAAGGTGACTCAATCATTTTTTAGTTCCTATGAAATGTATTCCTCTTCCTTCTAATAGGTAATTTTGGAAGCAGAATTGGACTTTCTTTACAAATTTCCATACTGTATTTCATTATAATAGTTTTCTTTCAAAAAGAATTTTGAAACTTCCTTCTTTACTGGTTCCACTGAAGCACAAAGAAATGCTCTCTTAGCAAACAAAATTATTATAGTATGTTATTAAGTAAAATTAGGACACCACATAGCACACTTTTGAAGAAGTTGGGATTTTAAAAATTTTGTTACCAGAGATTGAACTCGGGTGCACTCGACCACTGAGCTACACTCCCAGCCTTATTTTGTATTTTATTTAGAGACAGGATCTCACTGAGTTGCATAGTGCCTTGCCTTTGCTGAGGCTGGCTTTGAACTCATGATCCTCCTGTTTCAGCCTCTGAAGCCACTGGGATTACAGACATGCGCTGCTGCTGAGAAGTTGGGATTTTTAAAACAACTGAAGGGTAGCGTTAATGCTGAGTAGTCATTTCACCCAAGAATATAAGTTTCCTCTGATCATCAACAGGAGGTCAAAGCTAGGTGGTCAGAAGTTCAATATTAAGAAGGGAGATTAACTTCTATTTCCTCTATGAACGGATTTGAAATACAGTGCCTGTTGGGTTTTGTGTTTGGTAGTTCTAAATGTTGAACATCTAGAGTGTGACTTTTGGGGTCTCCTCTCTGCCAAACCCTAAGGAATGTGATCCCGCAGTATTAAGTGAAGAATGAGACAGTGAAGAATAGAGTGTGACGGACATGATTGCTTTCAGTTGTCACTGGCCTTGGTGACAGGACTTAGACTGCACCTGTGTCTCTAAGAATTGGACTGAGGATCTTAACATTTCATCCATCATCTTCAGCAGAGGCCATCTGAACCTCTCCTGAACTGACCAACGGGCCTACAGAAAGGACCCGCTTTGCTGTTCTGACAGTTGACAAACTAGCAAATCATGCAGATCCAAGTTTATGATTCCAATTCCTTCAGACTCTGGATAAAGACTCATTCTCACTCAGTCTCATTGCAGAGAGAAGAACCATACGGCAAGATGGCCCAAGAAGTATTAATTCATGATGGGTAATAATTCAAAACACTTTCTTTTTCCTTTTGCACTGTCTCCCTCTCCCTGGTGGCAGGTTAAAAAAGGGAGCACCCTCTAAAGAGAACACACAGGTGAGAGAAAAAAAGCTATTCTTAGCTTCTATAGCCAAAAGACACCTTGAGATGAAGCCCAAACATATGAGGTAGGACCACTGCCAGATAGGCCTATCTTTCTGCCCTTCATAGTAGATAAAGGAATTTCACAGGAAGTGGAGGGTTTAGAAAATAAGTGAGCAAAAAGACTGTGGGACCAAGTGTTCTACTACCTTATAAGTCTGGAGTGTGTGTGTGTGTGTGTGTGTTTAGTGGCGGGTACAATCCACTTTAAGTAGGAAAATGATAATCAGTCTCACACTCCTTTACTCAGCTGCTCTTGGAAGGCAGCAGCCTCCTAGTTGGGGCACACACTCCTATGACACCAGGACTGCGAGAGGGTGTATACACATGGGAGAGAAATGGCAGCTTGGTCAGGAGGTCTTGGGACTGGGGAACTAGTAAGCAGAGATTTGAGTGGACCATGTCAGCAAAGGATATGAATGACTAGCGGTGCTAAAATTCAGGTGAGTGTCAAAAGAGAACTCGCCCACTTGTAACCACCCTGTGAGAGTAAAATATGCTTCATACATACCATTGGGTCCCACAAGAGTCAAGTCACATTATTACCCAGCATGTCAGCACAGGGCAGCGAGAGGGAGCCTGGGAGACTCCATGTCCTGCCACCACCACAGGGCAGTTCTTTACCACTCACCCACTCTACTCCAGGAGTATGAGCTAGGGATCACATAGAAGTACATGATCTTGAATAGAAATGAGCAAAACGCTGGGGTTAATTAACAGGAATTATTGGATTGGACTGAGAAAAAATGGAAATGGACTAAATTTGTGTTTTAAAATATCATGCAGAAAAGGGAGCTCATGATAAATAATTTACTAGGAAAAACAAAATCATACTTTTGTACCACTGAGTATTTTGTGGAATGAAAGACAAGTATATAGAGAATGATAATTAGCAGAAAGCAAGATGGCTTTCTTGGATCTTGAATGTGTGTGTGTGTGTCTGTGTATGTATATACATGTGTGTGTACTAATATGTATACACACATATGCGTCTCTTTTGTGTGTTTATTCTAGAATAATTAGATCTGGGAAGCAAGGGTTTGGTGAAATTCATGAATTTATGATAGGAAAGCTGTCAGGATCTGATTAAATCAAAAACATTTTTGTAAAAATATGTGCAAAACTCTATTTAATATAACTGAGCCAGATATTCCCTTTCCTTCCCAGTTCTTCTGCAGAAACACGACGAGGTGTTTGGTAGTGCTTTCTTCTCATGATGTGGGATGTTGAGTATATGTGTTGGACGTACTGACAC
Organism: Geosciurus inauris; assembly: GCA_004024805.1. NCBI lineage: Eukaryota > Metazoa > Chordata > Mammalia > Rodentia > Sciuridae > Geosciurus > Geosciurus inauris. The sequence continues at coordinate 6,414 of PVHX01027500.1, read as the reverse complement.
ACAAACACACCGAGTGAGATGGACAGATTGACTGACATAGAGAGACTGAGAAACAGAGAGAAGGACAGAGACAGGTTCTAGGAGCAACAGAAGCACCCCAATCTCAGGAGATCAGCCAACAGCACTCTGTATTTTGCACCCTGGTAGCAAATGCCATCCTTCTATATGATGACAGATTGAAATATCCTGTAATAAGTGCCTACAAACACAGAGAAGCAAAACAGAAAAAAAAAAAGTCTTAAACATACCTGGAGTCACCTAATAATGGAGTAAAGGCAGAGGAAATGAAACTAAGAGAAAACATGAAACTTTAAAATATCATTAATATCTTCAGAAACATTCAAGAGTGTATCAATAAAATAAGCCCAAGAGATTCCAAGAAAGAAACAAAAGATGTCAAAAACTAAAACAAAACAAAACAAACCCCAAACAACAAACTAACAAAAAAGAGAGAAAATCACAATATTAACTAAGAACCAACAAAATTAAGTGTAACAATATTTAAGGAATATATTAACTTCAGATAACTATTATTGATAAACATATAATCTGCCAAAATAATAATGGTCTTTAAATATAGAGTTTGAATATATAATGCAAAATTGATAATAAGAATAACTAAAACAGCAAAAATGTGAAGTATTAACATGCTCTTCAGAATTCAGTAGTTTAAGTAACTATAAGAATTGCTAGAATGAACAAATTTGATTATGTATGTCCAAAAATAAGAGATTACATAGTCTTTGCAAACCAAAATTAATCAGTTAGAAAATTTGAATTTGTAGAAAACTCTAAAGAATATGTCATGTATGCTATATTTTTAACCAAATACAATAAATTTTAAAATTAACAATTAAATATGACCAAAATATTCACTTTTGTAACCTTAAAAGCACTTTTTTTTTTTTTTTTGGTACTGGGGATTGAACTCAGTGGTACTCAATCACTGAGCCACATCCCCAGCCCTATTTTGTGTTTTATTCAGACAGGGTCTCACTGAGTTGCTTAGCACCTTGCCATTGCTGGGGCTGGCTTTGAAATCGCGATTCTCCTGTCTCAGCCTTCCTAAGTGCTGGGATTGCAGGCGTACTCCACTGCGCCTGGTTTAAAAGCAGTTCGTGAGAAAATTTTTGGTTAAAGAGAGAATAAAAATGGAAATGATAAATATTATAAATGAACAATGAGAAAGAGAAAGCAATCTATCCCAATGTGGGGAATGTGGCCAAAGTCATAATCAGAAAAAATTAGCTCTAAATGGATTTGTTAGAAAAGAGAATATATTAGGAGAGAGAGAGAGAGAAGAGAGAGAGAGAGCGAGTGAGAACGAGCTGGGGGAGAATTAGCCATTCATATCAAATATGCAGGAAAGGAAAAAATGAAAATGGCATTATTTAGAACAAACAACAGAAGAAAATGGATAATTAGGAAATATATGAACTGCTTTTGATGAAACAAACTTTTTATGGATTGGTCAAGATTAAAAAAGTGGCATAAATAAATAGAATTAGAAGTAAGAAAATGAACACAACAAAGACAAAGGGAAGGTTATAGGAAGAGAAAACAATGGCAAATTCCACTTTATACCATTTTATCTGTAATCTACATTAATTTTGTAGGTCAATACAAATAACCAAATTAAGCATATCTTGAGATCATGTTGTTAGAATAATTTATGCCTAGATCTACTGTGACCTTCCTGGCTACCTGGAGGAATCTCATTTGCAGTAGGAGAGAATAATTTTGTACAGATAGAAGCACAATTGAGAACTAGAAATAGACACAGAGATGGAGCTATAGAGGAGAGTGAGCCCCAGCTTTGGCTTTGTACTTTGGTGTGGTCCACTTCTTGGAGTGGTATTGGAGAACAAAAATGTAACTCAATCAAAACCTAGCAAGAAATGGCTCCAGGCAATTCTCTCATGTTTCATGACTGAAAGAATATCTTTAGAGAATCAAATAATAAAATTAAGGCATCAAACTCTTCAAATGGCCAATATGTTCTTCCAATGAAATAAGTGTATCAAGTCCACATTCTATTTAATACTACTAATTTATTTCTGAAAGAGATGAAGCCTCTGTAAATTTTGCTGAGAGTACTTATTTCTCTGGATTTATTTATACTTGTTTATTCATCTATTAAACTATTTAAAGGAGGGAACTAATGCTTATATGCTGAAACAGAAAAGTGATTACCTTCAATGAAACCATATGTGCTAAGGATGGAAACAGATTTAACTGGCTTTGGGTTTTAACAAAGGAATTATATAGACATAGTCTTCAGCATTTTCTTTAAAAATAATGACTCAGGAAAGACATTTACTAGGATTATAGTTTATTATACAGACCAGTAAATAGTTGGTGCTAGAGGCTGATAGTAATTTTCAAATATATTTGTAAATCAAATATGAATATATGTGGAACTTTGTGCAAGATAAAAAAAAGAGACCTATTTATAGACTACTTCATGTAAATTAACGAGATGCCTTTTAGGCAGTAGTTTCTTATATCATTTGACGTAAGTTTAGTGAGAAATGTTGTATCTAGTTTTAACATAACATCAGAAAATATTAGTGGAAGTCTGATTCTTTGGTTAAAGCACTAGTCGCCAGGAAAACAATTTAAAAACCACTTCTTTGTATTTCTAAAAAACAAGCATAAGGAATGATATCTTTAAAAATTGCCTTACATTAAATATCATTAGGAATTAAACGTAATTCTGGGAGTTTCAAACAAGGTTTCTTCTCTGCAGAATTTACATGGAAACCAAAAATCACTGTTGTATCAATACAATATATTAGCACAAGATTATATTCTCCATATCATTTTCTCTAGATGTGAGTTTGAATAATGGATTGAATATGAGATTTTGTAAGGGAAAAAAGTACCTAAAAGTTGCCTAAAATGGAATCTAATTCAAAATTCAAGACCAAGGTGTCAAGTCAAGTACAGGAGGTCCAGGTAGCTATAGGGGAACAGGACAGTCCCCATAAAGGGACTGAAGGTGGTTGTGAGGACAACCTTTCCCAAAGGCTGCTGCTTTTATGGTAAGAGACTCCTTACCTTTCTTTTTATTTCTTTAGCTGTTTGTCTTTCTGACAACTCCATTCTTCAATATTTGCTGTTTAGGTCCTACATCTTTTTCTCTCATTATTGGGCCAATATCTAGGCACCTCTCAGGCACAGTAACTTCATGCCATTTTTCTCATCCATATTTATTCACATTAGAGTGTTAGCTACCTCCTGGAACGCTATTTTAAATTTATCTTTATGATTATATTACTGAGTCATACAACTCACAGCTACAGAGTCTCTTAAGGTTATGGTGACATTGGCTTTAAGCCCAGCTAGGGGAAAAAAATGCCTTGACTTCCAGTGAGCGGAATTTCTGAGTCACACATCCTTGCCCTGCTTCTCAAATGCAGATGCATCCTCAGATGATGAGAGCCACTCTGAAGAGGCATTTCCCTGTTTTGGTCAAGTAGCTGCAAAACAATTAATTATTTATTTAATTTACTCAAGAGGTGTTTTTGTCTTCATGTGGTGTTATAAGAGGTCCATTCCAGAAGGGCTTGATACATTTATCACATAATTTTCTAATGAAAATTAGAAAATTAACACTTTTAAAACTTTTAAAGGAACTCTTACACAGGCTTGAGCTTTCTGTTCTCTAAGGAGCAAAATTCTATTGACATGCTTGAGGGAGAATCCTCCTGAAGCTGGCTACATGATGCTTTAATTGTGACAATGTTCTGACTTCTCTTGAAAGCCAAAACTATTCAGTGAAATTACATCATGGACACAAAGAAACAATGACTGAAATACACATCTACCCAGTGGAAAGCAGGCAATTATGTTGTAATCTAGGCAGATTTTGAATTTAAAATATGCCATATACTACCAAAAAACCATGCATCTAATAGCAGGTTTGTAGGTCTCTTTTCTACTGGTACTATTTTTATGATCTCATATGCTCTAGTGTCCCAGAACTGAATGGTACATAGTCCTGGCCCCTCCCAGAGTGAAGCCCTCAGACTCTAACATTTCTGTTCATTCAACCTAGTCCTACCAATGTCTGCTATGCACCAATCATGGTGCTAAGCACTCTGGTTCAATGATGCATTAGATACTCCCTGCCCCTAAAAGCTCCTTATTCTAGAGAGAGAGAAGCTCCCAAACAGATAACAAACACATAATTAGAAAGCTATTGCTGTTATAGAAATACACTTATGGGAATATGAAAATACCAAGAAAGAAAGTTTCATCTGACTTGGGGTTTTAAGGAAGATTTTTTGTTGTAGGTAATAATAAAGGTGAATTAATTAGGTGAAGAGTTGAGGAGGCCATTCTGGAGGGTGTGGATTGTATGTGTCAATCCATGGAGACAAGAAAGCATAGTGCGTGTGTGTGCGGGGGGGGGGGGGGGGGGGGGGGGGGGGGGGGGGGGGGGGGGGGGGGGGGGGGGGGGGGGGGGGGGGGGGGGGGGGGGGGGTGTTGCAAAGGAGGTCAGTGCAATAAGAGAAGGTGGGGAACATTTAGTGATGAACCTGGAAGGTAGAGGGCCATTTGTGCAATATTAGCTTTAGTCTTTTACTGGGAGGCTGGTGACTAACATATTCATATTCTATTTTGTATTTTTCCCATTTGTATGAATAGAGTATGGGTCCAAGCCTGTTTCTGGAGCCAGGAAATGACAAAATGTTATGGTGAGAATGGAGAAAGGGAGTGGATTGGAGATATCTTTAAGTTGTTATATTGGCAGGACGTGGCATTAATACATAGATGTAATGCAAAATGTGGAGTCAAGAATGACTGAGATTTTTGGTCTGGGTGATTGGATAGATAGATATTTGAATATGAGGGTTTTGAAGAGAAGTCTGAAATGGGATATTAGTTTATGTTTCATATATACATGAGTTTGATATACATATATATGTGTATATATATACACACACCATGTGTGTGTGTGTGTGTGTGTGTGTGTGTGTGTATATTTTTTGGTACTGGGGATTGAACCCAGGGGCACTTAACCACTGAGCCACATCACCAGCCCCTTTTATTTTTTATTTTGAGACAGGGTCTCATTTAGTTACTTAGGGCCTCACTAAGTTGCTAAGGCTGGCTTTGAACTTAAAGTCCTCCTGCCTCAGCCTCCCAAGTCCCAAGGATTACAGGTGTGTGCCACTGTGCCTGGCTACATTTATGTTTTAGTAGAATTCATTACCAAGAAATTAGACATTCTATCCTGTGTTCTGATATACTTTCTAGATGATGATCCCTTGGTTCTTGATGATAATCACTATTCTAGAAAAAATCATTCTTCTATACAACTCTCATACACTTTTGGTGTAAATGTGCAATGGTTCAACTACTTGGGAAAGTAATCTGGAAGTTCTTTTACAATGTGGTCTACTCATTCTACTCCTAGATATGAAATGAAAATACAAATCTAGACAAAGTTTGTACACTTATGTTTATAGAAGATTTACTTGTAAAATAAAATACTGGAATCCATCAACTGATGGATGGATGAACAAACTAGTGTATCCACACAATAGAATACTATACTACAATACAAGTGAACTATTTATACATACCACAACATAGAGGAATCTTCAATAATTATGCTGAAAGAAGCCAATTATAAAAGAGTATGTTCTACATGACTTAAATTTTATAAGTGTCTATGAAAGTGTCTATGAAAATAAAACTAATACACAGCAACAGAAATCAGATCATCAGTTGCATTGGAGGGGATAGAGAGAGAGTGTAAGATAACCAAAAGACATAGGCAAATTTTTGTGTGGTTTTTTTTGTATTTATTTATTTATTTATTTATTTTTATTTTTCTCAAAAGTTGCATTTTAATACATGTTATCAAACATAACAGAAAAAAACAAATTTTCAGAAGCTGTACACACTTCTGTTTTCAGGTTGTTCACTGAAAACATTTGTTGAGGCAAATAGAAAAAAATTGTTACAATCATAATTTTTCTAACTTTGCACAAAATTATAAGCAGATTACATTCTTCATATTAAACACCTTTATATGCACTTTCAATGAACAGTATATATATATATATATTTATATATTTATATATATTTTTTATCAACCACCTTTACTATACCCATTCTCCTTTCCTGCCCCCCCGCCTCCCCCATGTCACGTCCAGTGTTTCTCTATTTCTCTTATGTTTCCCATTCCCACCTCCCTTATCCATCAGCATCCACTAATCAGAGAGACCATTTGGCATTTGGTTTTTTGGGATTGGCTTACTTCACTTAGCATAATGCTTTCCAGTTCCATCCATTTGCCTGCAAATGCCATAATTTTATTCTCTTTTATTGCTGAATAATATTCCATTGTGTATATGTACCACAGTTTCTTTATCCATTCATCTATTGAAGGACATCTGG
>PVHX01027499.1:0-19262 GCA_004024805.1 Geosciurus inauris | reverse complement strand
ATTAAACATCTTTATATGCACTTTCAATGAACAGTATATATATATATATATATATATATATATATATTTATATATATTTTTTATCAACTATCTTTACTATACCCATTCCCCTTTCCTGCCCCCCGCCTCCCCCATGTCGCGTCCAGTATTTCTCTATTTCTCTTATGTTTCCCATTCCCACCTCCCAAATTCAGTGGAAACAGAGAAAGGAGGATTAAGATTTTACTTATCAAGCCTCATTCCCTTGGTATATATACTTTGTCTAGTAAATAATCTAGCTCATTTCCTGTTGGCTTGTTTTAGTATTTTCAATGTTATTATTGAAACCCTAAATAGTTTTTTACAATAGCAAGGTCTATAGAGTTCCAAAATATCATTTGTTAAAACCTAAATCTAAATAAGAATTCTAATTTTAATAATTAATTATGCTATCTTTGAATTCCCAGTCTCAGAATGAATTATACTGTGGTTTCTCCTTACTATATTTTAAAGAGCTTTGTTGTAACAAATAATTACTACTCTGTTATATTGATTTATAATTCTATTATTTGTCAGAATAATTTTATACTTACACTTTTAAAGAAATATAATAATATATACATAGATGATAGTTTTGAATCACAAACTAATTTTGAAAACCATATTTAAAGAGGCAGTGAATATTACCACTCTAAAAAAGTGAACTATTACAGTGAATTATTTATCAATATAGTCCTCAGATTGTCTTTGGAATACTCTGTTTTATGGCTACAATTTTGAAGTTACTATAATTTCCTTTATTGCCTGTAGATAGTCTTATAATGGATGTTGTTGGGTTGATAGTGTTTTTACATATTAAGTCCTTGGATTTCTTAAAAAGGTGTATTCAAATGGGTTTCACCAGTCCTTCCCTCAAAGAACTTGAAGCTGACACATAAACTGAGTGAGCTTCAGGGGTTTGGACTGTATTATTCTTCCCTGGCATTTAGTATTGACTTTTGTATTATGCATAGGGTAGTTTGTGACATTTAATAACCTAATGCACTTCACTAAACATTTGCCTTTTCCTTGGTTATGTAGTATCTTGGGACTGTCTTTAAGATGTAGTTGAGGGGCTGGGATTGTAGCTCAGCGGTAGAGCGCTTGCCTTGCATGCATGAGGCCCTGGGTTCGTTCCTCAGCACCATGTACAAAGCAATAAAATAAAGACATTGTGTCCATCTACAACTAAAAAAAAATATTAAAAAAAAAGATGTAGTTGAATTCATGATCAACATTTGTCATGTTCCACTTACTAATAATTCTGAATTCTCAAAACCAGAATATCATCTTTAGTGGCTTCTATAACTAATGGAGCAGTGCTTAAAATTCTAGTGTAAAGATTCATTGGATAGGGCTGCCAATCATGGAATATTAAGGCACAAAGCAGAAGGATATTGACAAATGAAGACATCAGATAAACTCTCCTTCCTGCTTTTAATTAAGTGCTTATAACTTAATATAGAATATCTACTTCTATGATGTTGAGGACATTAATTTGTAAGTACTTTAAATTGTATAATTGGTCAATTATTTGGACTATTTAAAATTTAGAAGACAAATTAGGTGTATTCACAATATTAAAATGTATCAAAAGTATTTCCAAAATTTAGTAGACTATATTGGTTTTTATTGCCAAAATATCACCTCTACTATTATTATGTTGGCATAAAAATGAACTGTGATCTCATTTTCTGGCATGACAAAAGACTGGACCCCAGGTAATAATTACAAACTCTGACAATAATTTGTAAAGATGTTACTGAAGGCACCAGAGAATAAATAGAAACAGGAATATTTTAGTGGGAATTCAGCCTCTGGAGAAAATACTACCTAAAGTGGATAAAAGAAAGATAGAAAATGAGAGAAGAGTACAAAAGAAAACAATAAAGAGGATACTCTGAGTTCTTTTTGTAAATGTCTTCCCAAATCTTTGGCTGATAAAATATGTGTGGACAACTTAAAGTAGTCCAATAAGGATAAAAGAACAAAGTCAAAATTGGGACTGTTTCCCAAAACTTAGGGTATACAATTTGAATGATCATGCTGATTATCTTCTAAAACAAATGAAGCAGAACAAATCAGTATATTTCAATAAATAAAAATCAAAGACTCTACAATATCACATAATGTTCAGGATCCAATAAAAATAAAGCAAAACAAAAATTTTCAACATGTAAAGAGAGGAAAATTTGATCCTAGAACACAGATGTTGTACTTAGCAGACAAGAATTTTAAAGTATTTAGTACAATTATGATTAAAAATGAAAGAAAATTGTGGTTAAAAATAAAACTGTGATTGAAAATATTAGAGATCCAGTAAATGTAAAAAGGAATCAAGTGGATGTTATAGTACGGAAAATTATATCTGAAATTTCATAAGTATGTACTGAATGGCCTATAAGGTAGAATAGAAATGCCAGATTAAAAAAATAAGTAAATATCAAAATATATTTATAGAAATGATGCAACTTAAAGTACAGTGAGCAAAAAACAAGAAAGAATATTTAAAAATAATTCAATTCAGGTACACCGAAATATACCTGAAGAAAGTCATTTGAGTAAAATTTTCTTAATTGATATTAATCTTTAAAATATCTGTGTCATTTCATAAAAAAATAAATAAACATTTTAAAATATTGATTTTCTGTGGGCCATTTCTTTAATGATTCAGAAAATCCAAAGCAATTTCATCAATTTTCATGCATTTAAATATTATAATTTGTGAAAAAAAAATGTTTTTCAAATATATAGATAAACTCTATTGTACATTACATTAAAATTAATATCATTTTGAGTGAGGTCCAAGAAAATATATTGTAAGTATTTCTAAAGGCCAAATATTTTCATCAGAATTACAGAAAAGTGCAACGGATACTAAATATAATAAGAAATTGACATTTAATTAAATGCTTATCATTTTATTTTGTATTTCTTTTATTTTCTTACAATTTTTTAAGTTTCTTTGATTTAAACTTTTTATTTTGATTGATATGCTATTATTGCTTTTGTTGTTATCTAGTACAATATTATAATCTAATATACAGTCTATATATATATGCAAATTAGAACATTTTAGGGAAAACTTTAATATTCTCTGAATCTCCTCCTCCTTCGCCATGGAGAAATGATACAGTGTGCTTTTACTTTCAAATCAAGCCTTTCAAAATGGCTTATTGTGACACAACTGGTCTAACAATAAGGAAAAGTTGTAGCACTGAACAAGAACCAATGCTACTGTGTTTTCTGTAGGGCAAGGAAGAAAGGATACATGTGTGTTTGAGGTGGATCCCTGTCAAGATGCTGACTGGAAGTTGTTTTGGTTTCTGACAACAATGAATGTTTAAGGGTCAAGGTGCTTTTATTAAAATGAAGCAAGATGCAGAAGGAGCAATTGCAACAGTCAAGTGAAAAAATTATGTTTTTCTACATTAAAAACCTAAACTGTGACTGCAAAATGCCTGTGTTGGAGGGTCTTCAAAGAACAAATTCCAGAAGTCATGAGAGAAAGGTTTAGGTTTAAACTCTAGCCAAGCCCACATAGCACAGAAATCAGTTAATGACAGTATCAGTCAATAAATATGTGTACTACCCTTACTGACTCCCAGCTCCAAACTCAAAGCAGATGAAACTATCCTACTGAGTAGATAGTGGGAGTAAATACTCTACTTTATTAGTTATAATTTAAAAATATTTTGAATAAGAAAATTCTGAACATGTAGTAAAAGAACTTGCATAAATAATCCAGTCATATACTCCCTCAATATTTTTAAACCTTGAGAACACAATTGCTCATTGACTACCTTTCTGAGACTGATGAAGCAAATTACCTATTCTGATGCAGCTGTCTTCAGGGTAGGTGGATCACAGTCTGTGGGATTTTCTATGTGCTACTGTTAAATCTTCTGCTTTTTTAGGGTGGTAGTTTTCTCTCTAGACTACTGCAAATCTAGTTAATCCTTTCTGCTTTTCTGTTTAGATCATGGTCCCATTTTATAACACTGTCAATTTTTTTTTCTGATATTATCAGTATTTCTGTACTACAATTCCTCCTTACAAAGATTTTTGTGCTCTAGAAACTCAGTTTTCTAGATTTTTTTAACCTTTATTTTAACACTTCATTGATGCACCAATCACCCTTATAAGAAATTTTCAAGGTGTTCTTCTATTCATTAGGAAAGATGTAGGTCTTTTGTACTTTTTTTCAAAAATCAAACTGGATGACCTTGGCCTTATCTTATTAAATTGCTACATCAAATTCTTTTCTTTACTCTTCAAATTACACCAAGTCTTCAAGTACTGCTTCACTGAGCACTTCTAATACACTAAAGCTTGAGTAAAGATAATATTCACATCTATAAATTTCTCAGGAATAACCTGAGAGAACTCAATGTAAACTAAATATATTGATCTAGAGAATAATTGTGATCAAGCTTTATTAATATCTAACCAAACATGTAGGTTTTAAGTGGGAGTCATGTACTAACAAAAAACATCCACACTGAAGATATTGAAGTAAAACAGTCTGCAATACTTGATGTATAGCTCTGTCATATTGGCTCTTATTTCTACTGGAATACTCATTTTATTTTCCAGAACTTATTTAATTAATTTCCCGCATTCAAATAGTTCAGTCTTTGATCTATGCAGGTGATCAAAGAATTCATGTGAATTCTCTTAATTTTTTTCATTTCCATTTCAAAATTTCATTGAATTTTTCTTCTCCCATTAAGCATTTCCCCTCACATTTTCAAAAAACAGTGTTTTATTTCTTCTGATGTTATTAATCATTTTTTTCTTGTATAAGGCCTGTTGACTGAACTTACCCATTGTTCATTCACTTTTAAACCTCTGCTTCTTGGCTTCTGTTTCCACCATTTTATAAAATGTTTCTCTTAAATATGAACAGTGATTTCCCTTTTCAGTTTCCATCCCCCTCACTACTAGGAACCATAGATACAATTGATCTTCTCCTTACAGGTTAGTTCATTTCAACAAATCCTAACCTACCAATTACACTCCTGCCAATAATTTACCCATATGTCCACTGATTACTTTTTAATCTTACAGACATCATCAAGTTGTTTTGGTGACTTTGGGTTTCTGTGAAATTGACTATCAAATGAAACTTTAACTCTCCATGGATTTCTCAGAAAGAAGGTCTTGTGTCTTCACAGAAAACATGTAGAAAAATAACCCCTATGATTCCTTCACAGTGATGAAACTGATTTCTGCTGGACATCTTGATTTCACATATGAACTTTTCAATTAAAAGAGATTAAGAAAAAGAAGATTTTTCTTGAACTTGAATTCCTTATGAATATGTAACATTTTTATGCAGTTTCTCAATATGCTGATTTATATACTTTTATTTGACTATTTCCTAAAATCTAATCCCCAAATCTTTGAAGTGACATTTTTTTCCCAAGAAAACCTCAAAAAAAGTCCTTTAAACCAATTCAAATCGTGCCTCTTGAAGAGATAATGCATATTGAAAATCCGATTATCATAAAATTTACATAACCACATGCATTTAACATAAAGTTAACAAGGCTTCTAAAAAGGTTTTTTATAGTAGTTACTGTGTAGGTGGATCAGAAGATATTAGCACATGTTATCTAAAAGTCAAACTAATTTTTAAGAAGCTAGAGCCCTCCTTCCCTTTTAAGATATAAAGACCAATAAGATAATATGTCAAAGGATAGACTTTAGTGTTATGTACTGATTGTATAACTTCAACAAGATCTAAATTCATTTTTTTACTAATAACCAATCAAATTTCATAGTTATAGGCCACCAAGGGCATTTTTATTGAGATTATTTGTATATAGTATTATTTTATATTTTGCTCACTTCTCTCTGCAGGTTTAAATATATGGGTTATTCAGACTTACACAATACTGCGATATTTATCTAAACTTTGTGCTGACTGTGCAGGTGTCATTTGGGATTTTTCAGATACAATGTTAAAACAAGCAACTTACATAATCAGTTTGCAAACCATCCTTCATCATTCTAAGTTTAAATTAAGAAAATAATGCCTAAAGGAAAGTCAGACTAAAACCTGCTTCTTGGTCACACTGTTTCCACAGGGGATTTATATTCTATCAGTTTCTGTGGGACATCAGTGCCTTAATTTAAATTTGAACAAATGAAAGATTAGTTTTTAAAATTGCACTATGTAATTGTGAATTAGATATTTATTATTTTTCCTTAACAGAATATAAGTAAAACTTCCCAAACACTGATCTAACTATCATGATTTTCAATATTTATCTTCATATTTTTATTAAACTTAAGGATAGAAAACCTAAAAATTAGGTTATAAAGCATCCATTTTACTTACTTATATGGTTTCTTCAATGATTTTTTTTTACTAGGAAAATGCTATCCTCATAGCATGAGATGATAAACTGCAATAAAATTTTGTAACTTAGAAGTCTCTGAAAGCTAGAACTCCATATTTGAGGAGAATTGCATGTAACTGAGAATCTGGATCACATCTTAGTGCCTGAAAGCAGACATAAGATGATACCTAGAAAGGATAGTGTCAGGAACAGATTGAAAGATTGAAATCCAGACAAATATTGTGCATAAAAATGGCCAAAATACTTAAGAGAAATTGATCAAAAATTGTCAAAATACTTAAAAGATAAGGCTAAGAGAACTCATCAGCAGGAAGTCTCAGAACAGGCAGAAACTAGACTGGATAGTGAGGCAGCAACTGAGGTTTGCTTTAGGGGCTGAGGTCAGACATTTGGTTCTCAAAACAGAGAACATAGGCAAGAGGTAAGAGCGTTGTTATGGTATGGTTTGGATGTGAGGTATCCCCCAAAAGCTCACATTTGAGATGATGCAAGGTTTGTAGGATAAATGATTGGGTTATGGCCTTAACCCAACCAGTGAATTTATCCTTGATGGGATTAACTGAGTGGTAACTGGAGGCGGGTGGGGTGTGGCTGGAAAAGTGTTTCATTGGAGACCTGGCTATGGGGTTTATATTTTGTATCTGGAGAGTGGAGTCTCTCTCTGCTTGTTGATCACCATTTGAGCTGCTTCCCTCTGCCACACTCTTCTGCCATGATGTTCTGCCTCACCTCAAGCCCTGAGGAATGGAGTCTGCTGTCTATGGATTGAGACCTCTGAAACTGTGAGCCCTCAAATAAATATTTCCTCCCCTACAGTTGCTCTGGGTTGGTCCTTTTTAGTCACAGTAGCGAAAAAGCTGACTAAAACAAACATGATCCTCAATGACCGTGATATAGAGCAGGATATTACAATGATTACCCAAGTTTAGGAAAATAAAGAAACACTGAAGTAACTAAAGCTGGAATATAAGATATATTTTAATTTTCAAGATAGTCCAAACTCTAGTGAAGATAGAGAGCATCAATTTTAATTTGGTGAAAGCTCATTTGAATATTAAGATAAATTTTTCTAAAAATACTATCCTACCTAGAGACTCAACCTGGATGAACTACTAATTAAGCATTAAATATATATCATCAAAGTTAAAAGTATACAAGGTAGAGGTCTGGTTAAGCAATTTTAGTGAAAATGTTAACATTTCTATTATGTTTTTGTTAGACCATTATAACTATACATAGTAGTGGGGTTCATTGTGACACATTCATTTATGCATATAACATGATTTGCTCTATTTGATTTCCCAGTATAACACAAATGTAATATTAAAATTTTAGTGTGTAATTAAAAATAATTATTCTTGTTCTTTTACTAAAATTATTATATTTCAAAAGTTTATTGATTTGCTGGGCATTGGGAGGCTGAAACAGGAAGATCATAAGTTCAAAACCAGTCTCAGCAATTTAACAAGGCCTGAAGCAACATAGCAAGACCCTGTCTCAAATAATTTTTCTGATATTAAACTTTAAAATATCTGTGTATCATTTCATAAAAAATAAATAAAAATTTTAAAATGTTGATTTTCTGTGGTCCATTTTTCTAATAATTCAGCAAACCCAAAACAATTTCATCAAATTTCATGTATTTAAATATTATAATTTGTGAAAAAACAAAATATTTTTCAAATATATCACATAGGTGTTATTATTTTAATTGTACATATTTATGGTATACAGTGTGACAATTTGGTAGATGTACACAATGTGTAACTTAAACTTGTGTTTATGTTTCCACCCTTCCTCCTCTTCAGTCTCTAGTTATCATGCTAAAGCATTAGGGAAGTAAAATAGTATCTATCTGACTTCACCTACTGTTCTTCCTTCTCTTCTCTTCTCTAGACACTTGAACTCTTTGTGGTTCATCTGCCTGGGATACTTTTAGGCATCAGAATGGCTCAATCCTTTACTCTGCAACTTCAACTCATATTATACTGAGGCTTTTTCTCACCCATTCTATATAAAAATAAAAGCCTTCCTTCATCCTGGCTCCATTTTCACTTACAAAACAAATGATGATTTTTTCCTAGTTATTCACTGTGGGGAGCTAGCTCTATGCTGCGCCCTTATGACTAGCCATTGTGTGTAAATAGGAAAGGCAAAAAGGTAGGAGGAACTATGTGATTGGTTTACATTTACTGTTGGTTCTGCGAACCTGCAGCTCATGGACAGAATTCAGGGGGCTTACGTGCCTTGCCACATGGACGGCTGTTGCCTACGTGCATTGTCTCTGATTGGCCAAATAGCCCTATAAGTTGAATGCTTGTTCCACAAATAAAGTCGGCTCCAACTCTTCCCAACTTCCATGGCTAGGTGAATGTGGGGGTGCCCCTTCAACCCGCTGGCTCAGGACGGACTGCAACCCCCGCAATTCACCCCATCCCATGTAAGAGAATTATGTATTCCTCTCTGCATGAGGAATATACTTACCAGAAAAACTAAAATTACACTTGGCCATCTGACTTATTTAACCAATAAGGTGAGAAAAGAAATGATTATATTCCTGTTAGAACAAAAGGTTTGCAGCCATCACATGGATTCAGTTTCTTGCACTTTCTATTCTACCATGAGAATGCTTTGCCCCAGATTACAGTTGTTCCTTTAGCTTAGATTTCACAAATGAATAAAATATCTCACTACAGAGTTATAGCCAGAGTAGAGCCATATCTGAAGTCAACAGGAGGGACAGTGATTTCAGAACTGTTGATTAACACAGCATAACTTAGCAGATAAAGATGATTATGGAGAGATATTGCATACTTTCCATTTTATTAACTCATTGTGTCACTAAAAGTATAACTTTTTAGAAGCAAACATTCAGTCAGTTTTGCTTCCTCTATTAATACTAGAACAGAATAATACTCAACATATTATTAGTACTCAATAAATATTTGTATAATGAATAGATAAATAAATGGATATGCATGCTTGATAGACTGATATAGACAATGCTACTGAATTGGAGTTACTATAAGCACTGTGTCTTTTTATCTTTTTAAGTTAAATAGTCTTCATAGTGTAGAGCTAAGAACTTTGCATGTAATATATGCTTAATATAAATTTTCTGAATGTAATTAAATAGCTATTTACCATCAATTGGTGTCAGAGGATAAGAAATTTCAAACATATTTTTGAATTATTAATGACTGTATAAAATAATGTGAATTTTAATCTCTTTATAGATTGTGAAAAACATACTTTAATTGACTCAAGTTATATACTGATGATTTGAATACTAATAAGTTCCCTTTAGGCTCCTATTGGAAAAATCATGAACCCTCAGTCCTGTTAGACTTTAACAAGATCAGATTTGATTCGCTATGTCAACAATCATGTTCTGAGTACTTATTGTTAAGTCGACTCGAGATCTCGCATGAGGCGGACGCAGAGCGTACAATGTGGCGAGCTCCATGCGGCAGCAGCAGATGCAGGACATGCAGTGTGGTGGATTCCATGCAGCTGTAGTGGGTTAGGGCATTGGTTTGGAGCAGCTGTGGGGAATGAAGCATCAAGCAGCCTGCATGCGCAAAGGAACAGCCTACCAGATGCTGATATGTAAGCAGCAATGGTGCCTCCTACCAATCGGTGGACTTTTCCTGACTCATCCTGGAAGGACTCTGACCTTGGCAGGATCCCATGACCAATCCCAGGGGATGCAGGACTCTAGATACCTCCTCTTCCTATCTCATAGCCCCTTCATTCCTGCCTTAAGCCCTCCCCTTCCTAACCAGGCCCTTTAAATTTTCTTTACCATGGAACACATGCGCCCCTCTCCTGGACACACTCTGATAGATGGGAGAGTTCAGCCCGAGAGTGTGTATTTCCAATAAAGCCTTGCCCAGTGGTTTTAATTCACCTCCTTGTGGTCATCTGGCTTTACACTTATTATATGCAAGTTCCATACAAGATGCTATGAAAATAATAGAAAATATGATTACAGATGCATTTGTATTACATTGGATATGCCATTTGAAAGACCTAAGGTCAAATGAAAGATATCCTTATATTTGAACTAACATATCCAGTAGAATCTTTCTTTTGATTCTTGATGGAAATAAAGTATATGAGAACTTTTTTATTAATCTTATTTGCATGATGTTTTTATCCTACATTTTTACATTTATAGGACTCCAAGAAAGTTAATCATTAAT
The DNA here is from genome assembly GCA_004024805.1 of Geosciurus inauris. Lineage (NCBI taxonomy): Eukaryota > Metazoa > Chordata > Mammalia > Rodentia > Sciuridae > Geosciurus > Geosciurus inauris. The sequence goes on along the minus strand of PVHX01027499.1, from coordinate 8,671 downwards.
TGGTTAAAATATACTCACTGAACATTGTGAACATTTTTTTGGGGGGGTGTCAAAGATAAACTCAGGGGCACTCAACCACTGAGCCACATCCCCACCCCTATTTTGTATTTTATTTAGAGACTGGGTCTCACTGAGTTGCTTAGTGCCTCACTTTTGCTGAGGCCGGTTTTGAACTTGCCATCCTCCTTCCTCAGCCTCCCAAGCCACTGGGATTTATAGGCATGCTGCACTGCACCCACCTATTAAGTTTAAGATAGCTCATAGTATCAATGTTTTGAGATGATGCAGAGATGATTTGCCCATCAAGAAAATTCCAAATTACTTATAAAGAGATTTTAAGAAAATAACGAAAATTTTCTGTCAGAAAAAAATTAATCATATAAGTGTAAATTATCTAATTATAGGCTATTGCGAATGGATGTTTGAGCTCCTGAGGAGAGGAAAGAGCAGTTTGTAAACTAGTATACCCCAGAGACTCTTTCCCCCAGAGAAGCGAAGAAAGTCTTGTAGATGGTTCTATCACCTGTTCTCTCACTACCACCCTAGAATGGCCCCATTGCTTGCCACAGAGTTTTATATAATTACCAACATTTTCTTCATGCATGATACTGTTAAAAAAATTAGGAAATGTTTGTTTAGATAGTTTTATTCTGTTATAAATATCATTAAAGGTTTTGGCTAGAAAATTGCATAGCAACAGTTAGTACTTAAAAAATATTATTTAGATTTTTTGGGTTTATTTTGTATTTTGTTTATTTTCTACTTTTGTTTCTTTTTCTTTTTCCCCCCAACTTAGTATTGGAAATTGAACCCAGGAGCACTCTTACCACCATTAAGCATCATCCTCATTCCTTTTATTTATTTTATTTGGTCTCACTAATTTGCTGAGTGTATCCCTAAGATGCTGAGGCTAGCCTTGAACTTGTGATCCTCTAGCCTCAGTTTCTCAAGTTGCTAGTATTACAGGTGTGTGCCAAAGTGTCGGGTTAAATTTATTGAAAAGCTACCTGATAGACAGATGGCACTGCAATAGGAAGAAGACTCCCCGGGCTTCCTGAGTCTTTACAGATTTATACCTCTGAATTTCTCACAGTTGTTTTCTACCTCCCTCCTTTTTTTTTTTTTAATTCAAATTTTGAAGTTTTTGTTTTTAATTTTATGTTAGCAATAGTAAATATTCTACTTTAGGTACTTTTATGTCCTTCTTAAATATACATAAATCAACTCTGAACATTTGTTATAGAAACATGAGTTAGTGCATTAACAATATTTAATAATGCTTCTAAAACTTATTCAAGGTTCCCAGTTGCTTTACAGATCTGCTATTATGTATGTGTGTGTGTGTATATATATATTTTTTTTTTCTCCCTGAGGGCCCAACTACAGAAGTGTTCCGTTAAACTAAATAAAACAGTCTTTTTTATTCATATGAAAATTTTGAAGATCTAACATACCTTGATGTATCTATAGTATTTTATTTTGTAAAAATAAAATAGCAAGAAAGCAATAATAAATTTTTCAAGGACTCATTAGGCCACCCAGTAATGACATCTTCCACACTTTTTTAATCAGAGCAACTCATGAGCTCAATCCAAGATGCAAACAAAATTTGTTGCCATAAAAATGACTAAAAATCTTACTACTAAGTGGATCTTGAAAAATAAATTAAAAATTGGGATTAAACATTAACAGATATAAAATTTATTATAAAATCACAATAATTAAGATATTTTGCACTAGTGTGAGGGAAGAGAACTAGGCCAGTGAAATAGAGAAAAGTGTAAAAGAAAAAATACACAATTTATGACACAGATAAGACTGAAGTAGAGAAAAGAAGGAGTTGATAGGTGACAGATGAGTTTTTGTAGCATAATTTTAGATATAAATACTATTTGATAGGTATTTTTTAGACACTCAATATTTTCTATTTGTCTTTAGTATTCAGCATGTCAAGTTATATCAAAGTATGGTGTTCTTTAAGTTTCTTTATGAGTTCACAGCAAATATTTAATCTGGAATGTTCTTAACTTCAAACTAAATAAGACCTGCAGACAAGTAAAATTTAACCCTCAAATAAAATAAAAATCCATAAACCCTCACTAATTTTAAATAGGTAATAGATATACATAAATGTGTACATAAAATAAATAATGTACAGTCATTTAAAAAATTGAGAAATTGAGAAAAAAATATTTGGTTTGTGCTTGCCACCTCTGGGAGGGTTGATATTTTCATGGACAGCATAGTACAGATATTGTAATATATTTCTTATATGCTTCTAGAAGAAATACAGTAACTATTTGATGGAAAAATCAAATATCAGCTTGAGAAAATGATCAAAATTATCACCAATGGAAGCAGATGAGCATGACATGCTTCCAAATGTGACACCCTAATAAGGATACAACATTAATTTTATACTGTTCTGTTTGAAGATATATAGGAAATCTAACACTGAAAAAGATCAAACTCATATTTAGGGACATTTGATAATATAACTGATTCGTATTCTTCAAAAGCATCAATATCATGGTAGACAAGAAAAAGCTGGCTGAATTACTGTTCCATATAAAAATAAAGAAAAATGACAAACAAATGTAAGTAGATTAAAAAATAAAGAACATTATTGGTCAATAGAAAAAAAGGAATATGGATTATAAATTAGATAAAACTATTCTAATTTAAAATTTTCTGTTGGATTATAAATTAGATAAAAACTATTCTAATTTAAAATATTCTAACTTAAAATTTAAGTGCATTGCAGCTACATAGTAGAATTTTTTTTTTTTGGTACTGGGGTACTGGGGATTGAACTCAGGGGCACTCGACCACTGAGCCACATCTCCATCCCTATTTTGTGTTTTATGTAAGCTCTCTACATAAGAGAGAGCTTAATACCTTGCCATTACTGAGGCTGGCTTTGAACTCGCGATTCTCCTGTTTCAGCCTCCCTAAGTGCTGGGATTACAGGTTTGCGCCACTGCGCCTGGCATAGAAGAATATTTTTTAAGGAAATAAACACTAAAAATTTAAATATGAAAGTGATATGTGCAACTGTAACTCTACCTGAGCACTTTAAACTCAAGAGGTATTTAGTCATACAAGAGCCTCATAGGCTACACTTGGCTCAGCTCCTATTAAAAGCAACAGGGCAGGAACCACTGCTTGTAGGTAAGTTGAGTATCTGGCTACTGCTCTAAGAAAGGAGTTTTTGTTGCAATTCAACAGCCCAAAGGTATGATCCATTCAGGAGTTGGCAGGAGTTGACTGGCATAAAAGTCACAGACAATACGGAACCACTATGTATTATAATAACTCCATCAGACGTATTTTCAGAGCTGTAGCAAAGGACGTGACCCTTGAAATCAATACAATCAAAGGTCAGGCTGGGTTACCACAACTTGTAATTCCAGCCACTTGGGACATTGAGACAAGAACATCACAAGTTCAAAGCAAGTCTCAGTGATTCCATGAGACCCTATCTTAATGAATGAATTAATTAATTGATAAATCTGGGTAGATAGCTAAGTGGTAAGTGCACCTAAGTTCAACTTCAAGTACAAGAAAAAAAAAAAATCAGAGAGGCCTCCATTAACATTTCCTATCAAGTATTTAAATAGTTTACCAACTATAGATTTTTTTTTTATTTTACCTTAAGCAATGTTATGGTATGAATGATTGTCCCCTCCAAAATTCATTTTGAAATATAGTTGTTCTTGTGTCACTGGTGGAACCTGTCTGTGGTAGGTGACAGATTTATGATGGTTTCATCTCTACAATGGGATTAATGCTGTTATAAAAGGGCTCTCTTTGCTTTTCTGCCTTCCACCATGTCTTGATGCAGAATGAAGGCTAATGCATCTTGGATTTCTCAGCTTTCAGAAATGTCAGATAATAAATATTATTTATGATGAATCACCTAATCTCAGGTATTCTGTACCAGCACAAAATGGACTAAGATGAGTAAACTATAACACAGTTAAAACACTAACATTTATCAGGTGAATCAAAGAGACAATGCTAAATAGTTAACCAAATAACAAATTTAAGGCACAAAGGTGAAAGTCATCTCCGAAACTCTTGATCATAATAAAAAATTCTGGGGAGGCTCATCATATATAATTATGTCTGTATCTGTGTGTGTACAGTAGACAATAAAAATCCAAACGTGGCAAAATAAAAACAAGTTGTGACTCTGGATAAAGGACATATGAGAGTTTTCTGTATTGTTTTGAATTTCAATAAGATTCAAAGTGAAAACATTTTTAAAAACTTAAACATGCTGGGTGTGGTGGTGAATACCTGTAATCCCAGTGACCTGGGAGGATGAGGCAGGAAGATCCCAAATCCAAAGCCAGCCTCTATAACTTAGCAAGGAGTAAACAACTTTGCAAGGCCTTGTCTTAAAATAATAATTTAAAAAAGGTGTTGGAATATGCATCAGTGGTTAAGCACCACTGGGTTCAATCTCTGGTACCAAAAATAAAATTAAATAAGTAAATAGATAAATAAAAATTGAAATATAAGAAGTAAATATATTAATGTTTGCAATGATGCAACTTTCTTTTTACTTGTTGTTAACAATTTTATTTCCAAACATTCATTTTCAGTATGTAAATTTTACAGGAAATACTAACTCTTCTATTGACACAATACCTATTCAATATGTACTTTCTCTGGGATTATAAAAAGGCTTTGCCTTTAAAAATATCTTTAATAATGAAGAAACGATAATATCCTTGTCTACATGAAATAATGGCATTTGTACAATGGTACCACATCTTTTAAAATAGAATTTTTCTCTACAGTAGCTTAAACATGGCAAATAAGAGTAAAAATTAATCATGTTGATTATAAAAAGGCATATTTTTTTCTCCCAATAGAAGAAAGTTGCCTTTCAACCTTAGCTGCTTGTAATGCACAAATCATCCAATTCTAGATATTTTCTAGAATTTAAGAGAGTACTCAACTTCATTTCTCACCCATGAAAATCTGGATTACTCTTAAGCTATTAAAGGAAATGAAAATAAAAATGTGCATTCAAGCAGTAAGGCTACTCACCAGTGTGTAGTTATGAAATGGGAGGAATCACTTTTACTGATGTTGTTCCTGTGAACTAGTTATTGATCAAATGTGGCCTATATGAGAAATAAATGTGGAAATAAAAATTTATATTTAAATTTAATTATACACTCCACTTAATGATCACATTTAAAAGCTCTCAATCATAAACAATGAACTGAAGAAATGTTTTCTTAGAACTTGCTAATGTTTGAAAATTTTTATTAGAAATTCCTTTATTTTAGAGTTCTTCATTTCATAGTGTGAAGATTTATTTAGGAAAATCAACTATTCATATTAGGCATACTTTTCATTCCTATTTTATAGCTAAGTAAGCTAAGGGTAAACTAAAGTCTAACCAAATGGGAAAACAGAACTTTGTTACTATAGAGAAAAATACTTTTTTGTTTTTAGTCATATATATTTTTATTTGAGCAATAAAAACTATACAATAATGTTATGTAATATAATGCACACTGATATCAAATTATCTTCACAGGAAATGGAAGAATCACTCCTAACTCTTTCAGTAGTACCTTCTATATTCATATAGTTTAGCTCATTTTCGATGAGATAAATCATCACATGTCTAGTCATTTTAGGTGATTCAGAGATAGATTCTATGTGATTAACTTATACTTCATATTTAAATTTAATATATAAGTACTTCAATTACAAAAAATAGTTTGGATATAGAAAGCACTATGCCAATATGAATAGCCATAATAAAATGGAAATATCTCACATATCTAAAATTTATCACCAAATTACTATCACAAAAATTATTGTGTATTATGCTCACATAAATCTTGTATTATGGAGGTTTTTATTCTCATAGTAGAGGTGAGGAAATCAAGGCTTATGGCCTGCTCAATGACATATACTTAGTATGACAATAAATATATCCAGTTTCTAAGTCATTATTATCCTCACCTTACTAAAAGTAAATAATTGTTTTCCTTAAATACTTTATAGAGCAAGAAGATGAGAATTAAGCTATCTTAATTTCTTAGCTTAAGATCTCTAGGAGGGCTAGGGATATAGCTCAGTTGTAGAGTGATTGTCTCACATGCATAAGGCCCTGGTTCAAACTCCAGAATCACAAAAAAAAAAAAAAAAAAAGAAAAGAAAAGAAAAGAAAAGAAAAATAAAAAGATTTTTAGGAAAATATGCATAGCCAAGGCTTTAAGTTTTGGAAATTTTCACACCTATTACTCCATCAAAGAGTGTAGAGTGCTTAAAATTTTAAAGGCTATGCTCAGGGCAATTGCGCTAAGTTTTCTTTGAGTGTTGCCAAGAGGTGGACAAGTACCAGAGGCCAGATATCAGAGAAAGTTGAATTCTCATAGAGTAATATGTTGATCAATAAACACTTCAAGTTTAGAGTACATTCTCATTTCAAGACTGATGTGTGGAGGTAGGAGGTACTTTGAGTAGTAGAACCACTTAAACCTCAATAGGCCAAAAAGATCAGGCAATGAATAGGTTAGTACTGTTTTTCGTGGAGTAAAAAACAAAGCACTTTGTCAAAAAATTCACATTGATTATGCCCTGGGTTCTGAGGGAGCCAGGCTCCCTAGAAATCAGAATATACAAAAACAAGCTTAAATTAAAAGAGCTTATAGCATAATGTAATCACGTGATATAAAAGGGAGGGGTAAGGGAACCAATACAAAGAATAAACCAGCAGTTAGTGATAGTTAGCCAATAACTGCCAGTTTATGCTGACAATAACTACTGAATAGTCATTAGGAAATGATCTCAGGACTGGTCCTCAGGGAAACAAAAGAGAATTACACACTATTGGTTAAAGGCTGTCCCCATGAGGCATAAACATTACCCATTTAGGGAACACAAGCAGTGCTTTCAGTGTCTCTATGGCCATCTCAACAGGAAGTGCAGGGATCGTAGTCTGTCTCAAGCCAGCGGGTTGAAAGGGCACCCCCACATTCACCAGGCTGAGGAAGTTGGGAAGAGTTGGAGCCGACTGGTTGCCCTGTCCTGCCAGCCCTGCCAGCCCTGCCCTCTGCTGCCGCAGGACAATCAGACACAGCAAGGGGTACAGTCAGAGAAGGCACCTGTTTATTTGAGGAACAAGCATTCAACTTATAGGGCCATTCAGCCAATCAGAGACAATGCACGTAGACAACAGCTGTCCATGTGGCAAGGCATGTAAGCCCCCTGAATTCTGTCCATGAGCTGCATGTTCGAGAAACCAACAGTAAATGTAAACCAATCATATAGTTCCTCCTTCCTTTGTGCCTTTCCTATTTACACACAATGGCTAGTCATAAGGGCGTAGCATAGAGCTAGCTCCCCATAAGTCCCCCTTTTTTGTTTTGTATGGTCCACTTAGGGAATGTGCCTGTCTTAGGTCGCCTTCATCATTCAGGGGGTCTTACCCATCATTGGCTACCATTCCAGCCTCATGGTGGGCCCATACCTTAAGGCCTTTGGATTTCCTGCAAGGCCACATAGACCCAAGGGTCTCGAGGGATTTGGGGGTGTTCTTCAAGCACCTGTGCTAGCATTGTGTTCTTGTTTTGGAGCTGGGCTTGCATTTCCATCACCTGGTAACGAAAGGCAACAGAAGAAGGATGAAACCATCAATGCCCAATAGGGCTAAATTTCAAAGAGACTTGTGTGTTTTTGCCACATGGCAGTAAAATATTTGGCAGAAGGCAAAGTTTCCTCCTTTGTATGGTTGAGCTTAACAATTGAGGACAACAATTGGGAGGACAAATTCAACATCTTATCATTCTAGGGTCCCCTGATGTAGGTGGAGTAATTTTTTTTATCATTTGAATAGCATTAACATTTGAGTAGCATTAATCTCCAGAAAGGATTGACAGAAGTGAACATAGAGGGAATTATAAAGGTGTCTCTGTTGTATAGATAATACAGTCAATTACTCTGATAGAATGTCCATTTCTTGCTGGAGGAATTATAAAGGTGTCTCTCTTGTATAGATAATACAGTTAATTGCTCTGATAGAATGTCCATTTCTTGCTGGAGGATCATAATACCCCCCAGCGAGGTGATTGCTGAGAATTAAATGTTGCTCTTGTCATGAATGACCTCTGGAGCTTCTGGGTAGTTTGTGTGATCGTGACGGCAGCAGTGGTTGCAGCAGAGGCGGATGCAGCCACAGCAGTGATCACAGCAGCAGTGATTCCAAAGTCTTATCTGCTGAGGCTGGGTGCCATTGTAGAATTGGAGGCTCTGTGAGAATTTCAGTCAGCACCAGGCAAGCAGCCACCATGGTCCTTTACATGGGCTCATTCCTGTAAATTAAGGAGAGAGATTACCCCTCAAGAGTAGATGCTCTTGGGTTATCAATTTGTTCAGGGTTGCAATATTTAAGGTTTCTAGCGGGTACCCAAATAGGATCGATTCACCTCTTGGGAAAACACATCCAAAGCCTCAACCTGCACTTATAAGGGGGTCGGGTCCACGCCAACATCCTGTTAAGGGGTTCTTCCATTGGACCTCAAACTTGATATAAGGCATCTGATTGGACCAATGTCTTTGGAAAGCTGCTAGAGGCTGTTCTTTTGAAAAATTTAAAATGTTTAATGTGAGCATAGCCATTCATAGCTGATCATGAGGT
>PVHX01027498.1:0-19410 GCA_004024805.1 Geosciurus inauris | reverse complement strand
TTCGGATTTCTGAACTGAATACTAGAGTGGTGCTAGATAGTCTTGTATCTCCCATTTGCATATGTTGTATTTTTCTTGCTATCATCTCTCCTCGCTGTTCCCTTCTTTTCTCCCTCCTTACCAGTCTTCCCCAACTCTCTGTCGCTCTTTCTAGTAATAGCCAACTTCTCTTGGATTCCTTTTTCATGCTTTCTAAGATCTAATAACCATATCCTCACTTTTTACTACCCCAATATTCTATCCTACACCCCACCCTCCAATGTCCCTAACCCACCAATAGGAACTATAGACCCTGTGCAAACTTATTGGTTACATAATAGATTGTAAAAGAACTTATAATTGGTGTATATCATGACTAAACTGTAAATGTATTTGGGAGCTGTTAGGAGCTACTTGGTTTGAAACTATGTATTGCTTGTATTGTGATCAACCAATATTGGTCTCCCCCTTAAAAGAGAGGTATTGAAACCCTGCAGGGAAACTATACACATATAGGAGTAAAAACTGTAACAACTTGGATCAACACAGCTAGAAGGAAAGACACACAAACATCATGAAAAAACAAGGGAAAAAAGTGACTCAAACAAACTAAGATTCTTCAATATTAGAATCCATGGTCAGTAGAGCAGAAGAAATGACAGAACATGAATTCAGGATGTACATAATTAAAATGTTCTGTGACTTAAAGAATGATATAAGAGAGCAAGCCCAATCAGCAAAATATCATTTCTATAAAGAGATACATAGGCAAATACAGGAAGTAAAAGATCACTTTGATAAAGAGATACATAGGCAAATACAGGAAGTAAAAGGTCACTTCAATAAGGAGATAGAGATTCTGAAAAGGAACCAAACAGAAATCCTTGAAATGAAAGAAACAATAAACCAAATCAAAAACTCAATAGAAAGCATCACCAACAGATTAGACCACTTGGAAGACAGAACCTCAGAAAATGAAGATAATATATTTAACCTGGAGAATAGAGTGGACCACACAGTGAAGATGGTAAGAAGCCACGAACAGAACATCCAAGATCTATGGGATCACATTAAAAGACCAAACTTAAGAATTTTGGGGATAGAGGAAGGCATAGAATTCCAAACCAAAGGAATGAGCAATCTATTCAATGAAATAATATCAGAAAACTTTCCAAATATGAAGAATGAATTGAATAATCAAATTCAAGAGGCTTACAGGACACCAAATGTTCGAAATCACAACAGACCTACACCAAGGCACATCATAATGAAAATGCCTAACATTCATATCAAGGAGAGAATCTTAAAAGCCACAAGAGAAAGAAATCAGATTACATATAGGGGGAAGCCGATTAGGATCACTGCAGACTTCTCAACCCAGACCCTGAGAGCAAGAAGATCATGGCAAAGCATATACCAAGTGCTAAAAGACAGTGGATACCAACCAAGAATCTTATTTTTTTTTCTCAAAAGTTGCATTTTAATACATGTTATCAAACATAACAGAATAAAACAAATTTTCAGAAGCTGTACACACTGTTCACTGAAAACATGTGTTGAGGCAAATAGAAAAAATTGTTACAATCATAATTTTTCTAACTTTGCACAAAATTATAGGCAGATTAAATTCTTCATATTAAACACCTTTATATGCACTTTCAATGAACAGTATATATATATATATTTATATATATTTTTTATCAAACATCTTTACTATACCCATTCCCCTTTCCTGCCCCCCGCCTTCCCCATGTTGCGTCCAGTGTTTCTCTATTTCTCTTATCCAACCAAGATTCTTATATCCAGAAAAATTAAGTTTTAGATTTGATGATGAAATAAAAACCTTCCAAGATAAACAAAAATTAAAAGAATTCATAGCAAGAAAGCTGATTCTACAGAACATTCTTGGTAAAATATTCCACAAGGAGGAAATGATAAACAACAATGAAAACCTGCAGAGGGAGGACTTACAGTAAAGGCCAATCAAAGGAGAAACCAAGTCAAGTTAAAAACTAAGAATAAACCAAAATGTCTGGAAATACAAACCATGTCTCCATAATAACATTGAGTGTCAATGGCCTAAATCAGCAATTAAAAGACACAGACTGGCAGATTGAATTAAAAAAAATACCCAACAATATGCTGCCTCCAAGAGACTCATCTCATAGAAAGAGATACTCACAGATTGAAGGTGAAAGGATGGAAAAAAATTTATCACTCACATGGACTGTGTAAACAAGCAGGAATTTCCATCTTCCTTTCAGATAAAGTAGACTTCAAACCAAAATTAGTGAAAAGGGATAAAGAATGTCATTTCATACTGCTTAAGGGAATCATACATCAACAAGACATAAAAATATTAAATATCTATGCCCCAAACAATGGGGCAGCCATGTTCATCAAACAAACCCTTCTCAAATTCAAGAACCAAATAGATCCCAATACAATAGTATTGGGTGACATTAACACAACTCTCTCACCACTGGACAGATCTTCCAAACAAAAACTAAACAAGGAATCTACAAGACTTAATAGAACAATGGTCTAGACTTAGCAGATATATATAGAATATTCCATCCTTCAACAAGAAAATACACATTTTTCTCAGCAGCACATGAATCCTTCTCCAAAATAGATCATATGCTATGCCACAAAGCAAGTCTTAGTAAATACAAAAAACAGACATACTACCCTGCATTCTATCTGACCATAATGGACTGAAACTAGAAATTAATGACAGCTTTAAAAAAAGAAGCCACTACAACACCTGGAGACTCAATAATTTGCTATTGAACAATGAATGGGTAACTAAAGACATCAGGGAAGAGATTAAAAAATTCTTGGAGGTAAATGAGAACTCTGATACAACATACCAAAATCTCTGGGACACTATGAAGGCAGTGCTGGGAGGAAAGTTCATTGAACTAAGCTCATATATTCAAAGAGCTAAAAATCAACAAATCAATGATTTGATGCTACAACTCAAAGCCCTAGAAAATGAAGAACAAAGCAACACCAAAAGAAGTAGAATACAGGAAATAATTAGAATTAGAGCTGAAATCAACGAAATTGAAACACAAGAAACAATTCAAATAATAGATAAAACAAAAAGCTGGTTCTTTGAAAAAATAAACAAACTTGACAAACCCTTAGCCACCCTAACAAAAAGAAGGAGAGAGAAAACCCAAATTACCAAAATTTGTGATGAAAAAGGAAACATCATGACAGACCCTGCTGAAATACAGAGGATAATCAGAAACTATTTTGAAAACTTATATTCCAGTAAATTAGAAAACCCTGAAGACACCAACAAATTCCTAGAGACATATGACCTTCCCAAACTGAACCAGGAGGACATACATGACTTAAACACATCAATTACATGCAAGAAAATAGAAGAGGCCATCAAGAGCCTTCCAACCAAGAAAAGCCCTGGACCAGATGGATTCTCAGCCGAGTTCTACAAGGCCTACAAAGAAGAACTAACTCCAATACTCCTCAAATTATTCCACAAAATAGAAAGGGAAGGAACCCTTCCAAACTCATTCTATGAGGCTAGTATCACCTTGATTCCAAAACCAGACAGAGACACATAAAAAAAGGAAAATTTCAGGCCAATATCCCTGATGAATATAGATGGAAAAATTCTCAATAAAATTTTGGCAAATTGCATACAAAAGCATATTAAAAAAATAGTGCACCATGATCAAGTGGGGTTCATTTCAGGAATGTAAGGTTGGTTCAACATACGGAAATCAATACATGTAATCCATCACATAAGACTTGAAGATAAGACTCACATGATTCTATCAATTGATGCACAGAAAGCATTCAACAAAATACAGCACCCCTTCATGTTCAAAACACTAGAGAAACTAGGGATAGTAGGAACATGCCTCAACATTGTTAAAGCAATATATGCTAAGCCCAAGGCCAATATCATCCTAAATGGAGAAAAATTGGAAGCATTCCCTCTAAAAACTGGAACAAAACAAGGATGCTCTCTCTCACCACTCTTATTCAATATAGTCCTTGAAACTATAGCCAGAGCAATCAGACAGACGAAAGAAATTAAAGGGATACGAATAGGAAAAGAAGAACTCAAACTATCATTATTTCAGATGACATGATTCTATACTTAGAGGATCCAAAAAGTTCCACCAGAAAACTTCTAGAACTGATAACTGAATTCATCAATGTTGCAGGATATAAAATAAATATCCATAAATCAAATGTATTTCTATACATCAGCAATGAGTCCTCTGAAAGAGAATTCAGAAAAACCACTCCATTCGCAATAGCCTCCAAAAAAATAAAATACTTGGGAATCAATCTAACAAGAGAGGTGAAAGACCTCTACAATGAAAATTACAAGACACTCAAGAAAGAAAATGAAGAAGATGGAAAGACCTCCCATGTTCCTGGATAGGCAGAATCAATATTAAAATGGCCATACTACCCAAAGTGCTATACAAATTCAATGCAATCCCAATTAAAATCCCAAAGGCCTTTCTTATAGAAATAGAAAAGGCAACCATGAAATTCATTTGGAAAAATAAGAGACCCAGAATAGCCAAAGCCATCCTAAGCGAGAAGAGTGAAATAGGAGGCATCACAATACCAGATCTTAAACTTTACTACAAAGCTATAGTAACAAAAACAGCATGGTACTGGCACCAAAATAGACATGTAGATCAATGGTACAGAATAGAAGACACAGAGAGTAATGCACATAAATACATATTTCATACTAGACAAAGGTGCCAAAAACATTCATTGGAGAAATGATAACCTTTTCAACAAATGGTGCTGGGAAAACTGGAAATCCATTTGCAGGAAAATAAAACTTAATCCCTATCTCTCACCATGCACAAAACATGGCTCAAAGTGGATCAAAGACCTAGGAATTAGACCAGGGACCTGCGTCTAATTGAGGAGAAAGTAGGCCCAAATCGTCATCATGTTGGATTAGGTCCCAAATTCCTTAACAGGACTCCTATAGCACAAGAAATAAAAGCAAGAATCAATAAATAAGATGGACTTAAACTAAAAAGCTTCTTCTCAGCAAAAGAAACTATCAATGAGGTGAACAGAGAACCAACATTCTGGGAGCAAATTTTTGCCACATGCACATAAGATAGAGCACTGATCTCCAGGATATATAAAGAACTCAAAAAACTTAACACCAAAAAAACAAACAACCCAATCAATAAATGGGCTAAAGAGCTGAATAGAAACCTCTCAGAAGAAGATATACAATCAATAAATATATATATGAAGAAATGTTCATCATCTCTATCCATTAGAGAAATGCAAATCAAAACTACCTCAGATTTCATTTCACCCCAGTCAGAATGGCAGCTATCCAAAATACCAGCAACAATAAGTGCTGGCAAGGATGTGGTGAAAAAGGTACACTCAAACACTGCTGGTGGGACTGCAAATTTGTGCAACCAATCTGGAAAGCAGTATGGAGACTGCTTAAAAAACTTGGAATGGAACCAACATTTGACCCAGCTATCCCACTCCTTGGCCTATACCCTAAAGACTTAAAAACAGCACACTACAGTAAAGCAGCCACTTCAATGTTTGTAGCAGCACAATTCACAATTGCAAAACTGTGGAAACAACCCAGATGCCCTTCAATAGATGAATGGATAAAGAAACTGTGGTACATATACACAATGGAATATTATTCAGCAATAAAAGAGAATAAAATTATGACATTTGCAGGCAAATGGATGGAATTGGAGAATATTATGCTAAGTGAAGTAAGCCAATCCCAAAAAACCAAATGCCAAATGTTCTCTCTAATTAGTGGATGATGATACTTAAGGAGAGTGGGAATGGGGAACATAGGAGAAATGGAGGAACTCTGGATGCAGTAGGGGGGAGGGAGGAGGAAGGGAAGGGGAATGGGTATAGTAATGATGGTTGATTGAGATTGTCATCACTACCCTTGGTGCATGTATGAAGACACAAATGGTGTGACTCTATCTTATTTGCAACCAGAGAAATGGAAAATCAAGCTCTATATATGTACTATGACTTGAAATGCATTTAAATAAAATAATTAAATCTTTTTTAAAAAATGGGGGCCAGGGATAAGGGGGCAGAGATCTCATTTACTCGAATTATAGTTTTCATTCTCCAATAAACCTTGTGATTTGGCAAACAGAAAAAAAGTTTTAAAGATTGTTTAACTTTGTTTCAAAAACTAAAGTCTCTGGGATAACTAGAAGGCATGTGAAAGAGACAACAGAAGAGTTTGTAGAACGTAGTTTAGGGAAGTTTGTAGAACGTAGTAAGGGTGAAGATGGAGGAGTCTCTGTGTGTCCTCAGTGAGCAAGAATCAAGTATTTGCACTGGCCAAAGCAGAGGACCTTTAGAAGTGTGGGTACAAAGGGAGCCAAGCAGACAGACAAAAACTCAGATAAATATCCTAGAATCTCTGACCAGAGAACCGATATAAAATGTAACCCAGCTTTGTTACCACTTCATCCCTTGAAACTGCATGTACTCCTGAAGTCTAGATATCTCTGAGATACAGCTTGTGGAAATAATCTCTCAAAGTACCTGATTCACAATTTTTCACCAATCTAGAGGGAATGAGGAGTTTAAAATAAAATTTCATTTCTGGTAAAAAATAAATATGTGATGCCACACACATGCACACGTAGATTGGTATCTGTTATATCTGTTATTTTTCCCTATTGTTGTTCACACTCCTCATGCACAACTGGTTGTTCAATTAATTTAAGCTTTTTAAATTTTATCAATAATGACATTTGTCTGTTTCAGTAGCTTATAGTATGTATTCTTTTATAATTCCAACATTAATTAGTGAGTTTCCATTGTACAGTCCTCTCACTAACCTTCAGAATTAAGACATTAATAAATCCCTGATCTTTTGGAAAATAACTGCTATTATTTCATTCCTTTTTTCCCTTTTTTATTGGTGCATTATAATTATACATAATAGTGGGATTCATTATGCTTATTTTTATATGCACAAAATACAATTTGATCAATTTAATTACCCAATACCTTCCCTTTCCCTATCCTCTTCCATCTCACAATCCACTTGCTCTGCTTTGCTGATCTCCCTTCTATTATTGTATTTTAACTAGTACATTGTAAGTACATACATAATTACTTATTGTGATATATTTGTATGTAGAAGTAGTGTTTTTGTTGTTGTTGATTTCATTCCCCAGTACTTCTGTTGGCTTTATTTCAGTTTATAGGGCTTTAATATTCAATAGGCTCATACCATTTTTCATTAGTTATGCTAATTAATGCAATTTATTACTTAACCTTTTATTTGGACCAGTAATATATTATCACTTTTGTGATTGTTTATAGCTACTATCTATATCTTGACTTCTTATGATTTTTAAATGCATCTGTGATTACTATTTTGAATTTATCCAGCTCATGTGATCCTGCTCCACACTTACTCCATGAGCTTCACTTTTCTGAATCATCATGTCTACTTGTTTTAGTTTGTATCTTAAGAATCTCCCAAAGGTAACAGGTTGATTGCTTGGTATCCAGCTATTAGTGCTGTGGGTAGGTGGCAGAGACTTTAGGACGTGGGCTTAGTTAGAATAAATTGGTTGGGTCATTGGGTGTGTGCCCATTAAGGAGATGTTAGTAGCCTGGTACTTACCTCCCTCACTTTTTCACTTCCTTTCTGCCATAAGATAAGCAAGTTTGCTCAACCATGTGCTTCTACTAGGAAATTTGTCCTTGACACAGACACAAAAGTGATGAGTCCAAGCCACCATGATCTGAAACCTCTGTAATCATAACTCCCAATAAATATTTCCTGCTTTTAAGGTCCTTATTTCAGGTATTTTGTCACAGCAACAGAAAAATGACTAGCACAGAAATGTGGTACTGATAAGTGGACATATTGTTGTATCTATACCAGATGACATGGTTCAGATATCTTTGTAATCAGTTTGCAAAAGGAGTTTGAAAGATTTTGGAGAAATAGGATACAAACCTCCTAGAATGCCATAAACAATTTAACACAGTGACTCCAGTGGAGTCTCAGAAGCCCAGAATACAGATAGAATTAATAGATAGTATTGTCTATGCTCATGAGATTTTGGATGGAAATGAGAATTTTGTTGGAAATTGGGCTAGGGGTAAGTGACTTTCTAAAAAACAACTTATCTACATTTTGTTCATGCCCTGAGAGTATGAAGGCTGAGTTTAATAGTTATGGATTGAGTTCCACACCAGAGTTCCTGCTAACCAGTGAGAGCATGGGCGAAGGCCCAGGACCAACTTCAGGGACAGCTGTGGGAGCTCAGCCAAGGTCAGACTTGAGACTGCTAGCTGCCAGTCACAGGGGAACCCAGACATGGGGGAAGAACTGACTAAGGGGACTCTTGCATGAGACTCGGCCTATGTGAGGCCCCAGACTACCTCAGTTCCATGCCAGAGTTCCTGCTGACCAGCAGGAGCACAGGCAAAGGCCCAGGACCACCTTCAGGGACCACTGTGGGAGAACAGCCAAGATCAGACTCAAGATTGCTAGCTGCCAGCCACAGTGGAACCCAGACCTAGGGGAAGGACCTCTGTGGGAGACCTGGCCTAACTGAGTTCCTAACACCCAGTTCCATGCCATAGTTCCTGCCAACTGGTAGGAGCACAGGCCAAGGCCCAGGACCACCTTCAGGGACCACCTAGGGAGGCCAGCCAAGGCCACTCCTACTGCCATATTGAGTTACCTCCACTGCTGCTGCCACCATTTTTAGTGGAAGTAGTGTCCATCTGGGGACACCTGCTTGGGACTGGAAGTGAACTCCAAGATGAAATACAGGTAATCTGTAGTGCCACTACAAGATTATAAGATAGAAACTGCAATACCTCAGATCAGCATTGCAAGAAAGGAAGATAAATAATCAACATGAAAAAACAAGGGAAGAAAGTGCCCCAAATTAACCTAGATACTACAATAATAGAATCCATTGACAGCAGAGTTGATGAAATGTCAGAGAAAGAATTCAGAATGTATGTAATTAAAATGATCTGCAAATTAAAGAATGACTTAAGAAAGCAAATACAGGCAAAAATTGAGCACTCCAACAAACAAATAAGAGACCAAATAAAGGCAACCATTGATCACTCCAACAAAGAGATAAAAGAGCAAATACAGGTAGCAACAAATTATTTCAAGAAAGAGCTAGAGATTGTGGGAAAAAAACAATCAGAAATTCTTGAAATAAAGAAAACAATAAACCAGATAAAACACTCAATAGAAAGCATCACCAGCAGACTAGATCACCTGGAAGACAGAACCTCTGATAATAAAGACAAAATAAACAATCTTGAAAATAAAGATGATCATACAGTGAGGATGGTAAGAAATCATGAACAGAACATACAAGAATAATAGGATAGCCTCAAAAGACCAAATCTAATATTTATCAGGATAGAAGAAGGCACAGAATTTCAAACCAAAGGAATGCACAATTTCTTCAATGAAATAATATCAGAAAATATCCCAAACATGAACAATGAATTGGAAAATCAAATACAAGAGGCTAGCAGGACAAGTGTACAAAACCACAACAGATCTACACTAAGTCACATTATAATGAAAATGCCCAACATACAGAACAAGGATTGAATTTTAAAGGCTGCAAGAGAGAGGAATCAGATTACATATAAGGGGAGACCAAGTTGGATCTCAGTAGATTTTTCAACCCAGACCCTAGAAGCCAGGAGATCATGGAACAACATATACCAAGCTCTGAAAGAAAATGGATGCCAACCAAGAATCTTATATACAGTAAAACTGAGCTTCCAATTTGATGATGAAATAAAAACCTTCCATGATAAACAAAGGTTAAAATAATTTGCTGCAAGAAAGCCTACACTACACAGCATGCTCAACAAAATATTCCATGAGGAGGAAATGATAACCAACAATGAAAATATACAAAGATAGGAACTACACTAAAAAAAAGGCCAATCAAAGAAGAAACCAAGTCAATGCTAAAATCAAAAATGAACCAAAATGACCAGGATTACAAATCATATTTCAATAATAACCCTGAATAAGAATGGCCTGCACTCATCAATTAGTCTTGTAGACTTCTCAGGAATTGACAAAGCCCCACCAATTCTAGGCTCAAGTGTATAGAAATATAAACTCATTTGAAAGTCTGCTTGGAGAAGTAAGCCCCAAGTGCCCTGATCAGCGGGACCACCAAGGGAATTCTTTCCTGAGATTTCTTTCCTGGTATTCAGCTGTACAGGTATTTAGAAGCATCTGTAGTCATGTTTCAAGTCCATTCAGGTGTAGCTCCCATTAGCAGCATAACTTGGCTGCTAATCATCCAGGTGATGCTGGTTGTGCAGGCTTGATGAAGGCAAAAGTTGTGGGTCATGGAGGTTTCCCCTGAGATTTCGAAGGAAAGCCTGGGAGGCCAGGCAATGTCTGGTGGGATTGGTGTCACTGCAAATGTCTTTTAACATAATGATGTGTGAAACCGTGAGAGTGAAGCTGCTGTGGAGATTCCAAGTTAGAGAGTCCAGGAGTACGGAACACCCATCATGGGAAGCTGCAGTCAGTGACTTGATCCAGCCCAAAAGAGTTGCCTTTTGGGTTGCAGCCACCTAAGCCACAAGTGTGTGCCTGCTCCAGCCCTTTTGAAGCCTAAGCACACACTGTGTCTCAGATAGTGGACAGGAAATCACAATATATAATCTATACCCTGATAAATTTCGGTCTCATTTCTCCATTCTATGCACCTATTCCCCTCTTTGGAATGGGAATGTGCATCCTGCATCTGTCCAACCATTGTATGTTGGAAGTATATAACTTTTTAAACTACAGAATCACAGCTAAGAGTGTGCCCTGAGTTTCAGAGGGGACTTTGGTCTTAGAGAAATGCTAGAACTGTTAAGACTATCAGAACCTTTAGAGATGGACTCAATGCATCTTGCATTATGGGATGACATGAACTTTTGAAGCCTCAGAGCAGAATTTTAAAGTTTTTATCTGAAGTGTGCCCCCCTCCCACAATTATTTGTTATAGGCTTTGTTACCAGCTGGTATTAGAAGTTTTAGGAGGTTGTACCTTGCTGGAAAGATTTAAATCACTGGGAATGTGACCTTGAAGGAGATATTAGGATCCTAGTGACTTCCTCTCTCTGCTTCTTCTCTTCCATGAGGTGAGCAGGTTTGTTCCACCATGGACTCCCCACCTTAATACTGTCCCTTTCCATAGGCCCAAGGCAAGTGGGCCAAGCAACCATGGAAAACAACTTCTGAAACAATTTGCCAATAGAAATCTTCCCTTGATTTGATTCATTTACCTCAAGTATTTTGTTGCCAAGACAGAAAGCTGATCCTCATACTAGGATTAACTTTTAGATATATTTGAAACTATATTTCAAGTTATACAATTCAACTATATTTCAAGTTATACTATATTTCAAGTTATATTATTATATACAATAATTTAGATTCACCCTTGTAAAAGGGATTACTTCTATTGCATCTATTTAATTTTATTTGCTAGCGTCTAGCAGTGATCTTGATATTTCTTCCTTTTTCTTGCTCTTTGATCAGTAGTCAGTTCCCGGAATTCCTTAGAAGTGTGTCACTTTGATGGAGGTATCTTGCTGCTTTGCTTTTCTTGAGCTTTTCCCCCTAGAATAGATATGGTAAAAACCACAATGAAAGAAACATAAACATGAAAGTACATGGAGGAAGAAGGCATCTCCTGCATTTTTTAGAGCAAGCTGATCCTTTCCCCACCAACCTTGGTGAAAAACATGGCACCTGCCCTAAGATTTGAGCAAATCTTGTGAAGTAAAAGTAAACATTCCTGGGAGTATTTGGAAGGCAATTTTGGTAGTTTCTGCTGTCATCCTTGGGCATCATGTCATTCTCCAAAGGAGTCTTTGGAAAATTCAAGGGAAGTACACAAAAGTTTAAATATCTTCCCCAATGCTTCATCATTTTAACATTCCTTTATTTACCATTGCATTTTCTCTTTTGTGAACACTTTCATTCCTAATAAAAACCAGATGGTCTGAATCTCACAGACAACACAAGAACACTTCTCCCCTATGATATATTGTCAGCTGTGGAAGGGGCTCTACTCCTTTAATGATCACCACTGGGTTCTTCAGTGACCAAGGAAAAGCTCAAGCCTATAAGAAATTACAATGCCAGAAGGCTACCAGCACTCAGTGGGTTAAAGTATAGTAGGACCTAGAGGGTGAGATTTGGTATTTGTATATGTGCATTTTTGTAAAATACCTTCAGTATAGTATGTGTCCCACTGGAGCAGTGAGGACTGAGTAGACCTAATTATATTATATTTACTACTAAACATACTGGGGCATTTGGGAAGGATTGGCTTGTATAACCTAGAGATCTTCAGGGGGACATCTGAAATCACTGGTTAAAGGATGTTGCTTTTACTAAACCAATGCCACTGACCATCACTGCAAAGAGAGTAAGTCTATGATTGTCAGAGACATAGTGGCCCCAGTGGAATCTGTCTTCCCATCTCAGACCTATGGCACATAACTCCTCTAAGGGACCATGAGAGGACTCACTTACTCATTTTCTACATCTTGGAAGGAGTCAGGCAGAGGCTGATTCATGGTTTCTGGAAGGAGAAAGACAGCAAAACCAGCAACAATGCAGGAGGCTCCATAGATGATCCAGGGCAAGGATGCAGAATAAGTCTCCAGGATCATCAACAGGGGAGCCAGGGCTGCCCCCAAACTACTGAAAACTCCAATGATTCCCAAACCTGTTGCCCTTGGAGCACAAACAACAATGCAAAATTAATCTGGTGAGAATGCACATGGAGTGTGAATCAGCTTTTTGTATTAATTATGGGAGACAACAAGGGGTACACTTAGGCATGTGAAGTTTGACTGCTTTCTCTTGCTTTTAAATTTGGTGTGCTAGAAATTTTTCTCAAGTTAACAGACTATTAAGATGTGTTTTATCATTTAAAAGTACTATTACCCATTTATTTTGTTTTATTCTCACTTATTTTGTTTATTCTCATTTATTTTATTTTAATATTCACTTACCTTATTTTTATTGGTACATTACAATTATACAAAATAATTGAATTTACTGTGAGACATTTGTAAATGAACATAATTTGGTCAAGTTCATTTTACAGTTCTTCCATTATCCTGCCTCTCTTCCATTCCTTCCAGTCCCCATCCTCTACTCTAGAGGTCTCCCTTCTATTGCAATGATAATTCATGTTCCTCACTTTTTTCTTTCTAGCTTCCACATATGAGAAACCATCCAACCCTTGAGTTTCTGAGTCTGGCTTATTTTACTCTGCATGATCTTTTCCAATTCCATTCATTTACCTGCAAATGAAATAATGTTGTTCTTCTTTATAGCTACATAAAACTCCATTGTGTATAGATAGGTACCATGTTTTCTTTATCCACTCATCTGTTGATGGGCACCTGGGCTAATTCCATAAACTGGCTATTGTGAGTTGCACAATAGTATCTCCAATTTTGGTGACTCCACAAAATACATGAGTTGTACATTATTGGTATATTAACACATCTAAAATTACCTATCAAAAAGGTAACTTTGGGTAAAAATTGGCCGTAACTGTTATCATCACTATTGATTACTTTTCTGTTCCTCCCTTTATAAGTCAATGAGCTGGGAAGGGACTGTTTTAACTCTGACAGGAAACCTATGAGATTTTGTACCTGATAATGGTGGGGAGCAGTTCATTTGCATGGGTAAGAGAACAGGTAATAGAGGCAAAAGAAATTCCTCCTCCCAACGTTGTCAGAATCATACGCACAGTCTGCATTTCTGGAAAGAGGAAAACCCGGGAGAGTCAGGAAATCTGAGATAAAGAAATTTGCATCCTCCAAATCACAAATGGAAAACACCCTTATTGGAGATATTCACAGTGTAAAATATGTTGTGGAGAAACTACACAGAAGTGAAATTTGTAACTGAAATATGTGACTTATCTGCATATTTTGAATTATGGTGAATGGAATGTTCTGAATAATTGTATTCATTCTCCTTGCCTCTCCAAGATTTGTCAAAAAAGGAGAGAGGATGCTAAATGCAGGAGGAACTCACTTTCTTTTTCTGTCCAGAATCTCCTCTATCCTTCGTGTGGAAGGTAAAACTGTCATGTGGGGATTAGTGAGGGGTATCAGAATCACTCAGGCACTCAAGGAGTTTAAAACCATGGTCCATGTACACAGTATTGACATGGGGTGAATATTGTAGAAGAAAGTCATAAAAGGACAGGAATACCATATTAATGAAAATGCTAGAGAGTAGCCTGATATAGAACAATGTTTCAAGACTCAAGAATAAGGATTTCTGCAATGGAAAACCTGTCAGACTTTGGAAACCACTGAAGGAAGCTTTTGTAGAGTCAGTTTTCTACTCAAAAAAGAAAATCTCATGAGAGCTTAAAACCTTGGAGTAGGTTTTGTTGCATGGCAGCAAACTGACATTGTTCACATTCAAGAGGAGTGGAGTCTATAGCTGGGCATGACGGCACACACCTGTGAACCCATTGTCTCTGGAGGCTAAGACAGGAGGATCAACAGTTCAAAGCCAGCATTGGCAAGTTAGCAAGGCCCTAAGCAACTTAGCAAGTCCCTGTTGAAAAATAAAACAGGCTGGGGATGTGGCTCAGTTGTTAAGTGCCACTGGGATCAATCCCTGGTACCAAAGAGAGAAATATAGGGAGAGAGAGGAATAAAGTCCACCAATGTGAGATTTTGTAAAACACAAGTTTAGTAAAGTATGGTGATGGAGATGTTGTCGCTGCTATACAACTCTTCTCTACTCGAACATAAGGGGCTTTATTTCCTAAAGTCAAGATGACTCCCTAAACCAGAGTTGCATTTGTGGTGACCCAACAGGAGATTCATTTGTTAAAACATAGAGTTCAGGAATAAATTGTCACTGAAGGGGAAGTAATAAGACAGAGCCAGGCAGAGTAAATGACATTACAGTGTGGTCATATTAGCTCATAATGATAATTCTAGAACATATGTGATTGCAAAGAATGTGATTGGCCAATAAGCAAATGATGCATTAGTGACCTAGTGAAATTCAGCCTCAGTGGCTCCAGTTTACAGGTACTTTTTGACCATAATGAAGACAATCATGTATCTGAGCCAAATATCACTGACCTTTGGCTGTTTTCCTAGCAACTCAATGGCATAATCTGTCCTAAATGCCCAGTAGGTGTCAGGGAAACCTTAGAACCCAGTTCTTCTGATTCCTATAGATGCAACTTGAAAAATCCTCAGGATACTGAGGAAGATATTTGCTTTTCAACATGTGCTCTTTCCTCACCTGCAGGCACAAATATGCTGGCCAGAATGGAGATTCCTATCACGGACATGAGAAAAAATATGCTTATTCGACGGCCCTTGTAATTCAGTGTCCAAAGTGAAAAATAATTGGCTGGGAGGGTAACTGCACCAAGGAGAACCTGGACCAGGAAAACATTGCTCCCCAGGTGCTGAAGGTGGATAATCACACCAAAACTGGGCAGCGATATTGCAAATCTGTAACAAACAAACAGGAAACATACATGTCATGAGGGTTAGCATTTATATCCTTTAGATGACAGTAATACTAGCTCAGTCATTTTCTGGTTTTAAAATATACAGTCATATCTCTTTTTTGGAATATTCGCTTGCAGGTGATTATTTTATAAGTATACTAAAACAAATGTATGATTATAGAGGCCATCGATGATGTTTAGTTTGGGCATATGTGAGGTAAAAACAGGATGGGTCTTTAGGATTTTAGAGATTTTTCTGCACTTGATCTGAGTAATGGATATATCTTTACATATGTAAATACTCATTGAGTTACAAAAATTTACACAATTCACTCTTTCAAATTTTACCTCCATTAAAGCAAAAAATGCAAACAATGAAGAAAATCAGAGACACAATCTGTGCTTGATTGAAGTTTGCAGCATCAGTATCCAGTGTGAACCTGACAGTTTAATATTATAAACAGAACTCCTCACTGCACAATGGTTCTGTGTCAATCTTTTCATAACCCTTTGCTACCCGCAGCCATAGTGATGCTTTTTACATCCTCCTCATGTTTTATGTTCAAAATTGTGCTCATCACATATTATACACACTGAAATACACTCATTCTCCACTCTTCATAGGCATGGTGTGAAGCCTACCTCACCAAGGACAGGAGACAGATTCTTTTACACAGGTTGGGTATGCGGAACAAGTCACACAGAGAAGGTTTTGTCTGTGCTGCCTTCAACTCCTCCTTCATGGTGGATCTCACAGCCTTTAATAATAACAGAGACAACAAATTGTTCAGTCGTCAGGAAATAATGGGTATTGTGGAAACACTGGGGAAACACAGAGGGCAAGGTCAATAATTACATTAGCCAGTAGAAAATACAGACATTAAAACATTGGCAGGCATAAAAGTCATGTGCTAAATGAACTCAGGAATTCAAGGGACCTCAGGGAAATTGTGCAATGAGGACATATTAAGTAGGAAACTGGAGAGGATTATCAAGCATTGAAAAGATAGTGTATGTTGGAGATTTAAAGGAGGAAGAAAACCAAATGATGAGTAATTGAGATTACAATCAAAAGCCCCATTCATACTAGATGGGTATCAAACTGTAGGCAATGGAGTTTTGTTCTCCGCAAGTTACTAATTATAGAAAAACAGTTTTTCTGTCTCTATAGGAAGAATAATTTCCTGACAATTTATTTTTTATTTTTAGTTTTTAGTTTTTGTGTCATCCTATCTTGTAGAATACCTTGCATGTTGTATCTCCATAAAAGAGGAGTCTGGAATTAAACTTGAGTTTGGAATCAGGGATTATCTCAGTTTAATTGGACTTGAATTCAGACTTAGTTTTATACTCAAGTGCTACATTGGCCTTACCACTTGCTAGTTGAATATTCAGGGCAAGATGAATGATAGTGCTATACCTCAATTCTCTTGTCATTGAAAAGAAGAAGAAATTAAAAAATAAGGATCAGGAGAATTAGGAAAACATGCCATTTTCACTAACATTTTCTAGACCATTTAGTAGGTTATAAATGTGCATATCAAACTACTTCTAGTAGAACTCTTGTGCTTATTAATTTATTAATTATTCAGAAATATTACATCTACTGTCATGCTTCCTCTACAAATGCAATAATACTATAAAGGTCATCAGAAAACTTTCATGAAGAAGAGAATTCAGAGAATTGGACTTACTCCCATGACTAGGGAATCCTATACCATCAGGAATGGCCTTAGAGCTTCTACCAGCAGAATAAAGGATTTATGCTTGTGTTAGAGAGACATTCACGGTGATAACCTCGGCATCCAACACATAAACCCATGACCACTGGCCATTGTTATTGTTATATTATAAGAATTGGCTCCAGGAAGACCTTAAATTTGTCTCAGATGAGGGCTGCTGTGCCTGTAGCTGGCCTGTCAAACACTTCCAATATCAAAGTGAAATATTAGAGCTGGAGGCGCTGGTGCACGCTTGTAATCCCAGCATTTTTGGAGGCTGAGACAGGAGAATCATGAGTTCAAAGCCAGCCTCAGCAATGGCGAGGTGCTAAGCAACTCAGTGAGACCCTGTCTCTACATAAAACACAAAATAGGGCTGGGGATGTGGCTCAGTGGTCAAGTACCCCTGAGTTCAATCCCCAGTACCAAAAAAAGAAAAGTAAAATATTAGGGCATGCTAAGAGATAAGCTAACAGAAAAGCTAACAGAAATGAGTGGAGCTTCCTGAGACGTTTAGGTGGGCAATGCTAGCTG
Organism: Geosciurus inauris; assembly: GCA_004024805.1. Lineage (NCBI taxonomy): Eukaryota > Metazoa > Chordata > Mammalia > Rodentia > Sciuridae > Geosciurus > Geosciurus inauris. Next base: position 1,598 of record PVHX01027498.1, on the reverse strand, counting down.
ACACTGGGACCTCTACAAGTGTGTTCTTCCTGATAACCCTTTTGGGGAAGAAGCAGCATGTATTTAAATGGGAGTTTGCTGGTTCTTCACATTTTACAATGTGAAATTTATGAATCTTTCTCTATAACTTTCATTCTATAACAATCATCACACCATGCTTTGGGGAAAAGCCTGAAACACCTCTCCAGTCATGCCAATATAGGTGTCTTGAAGTCAATTTTTACCAGTTTACAAGAGCTCTTTGCTAAATTTTTTTTTTTTTTTTTTGAAAATGCAATTTGTTCTTGATTTATTGAAGAAAGTACAGTAAGTTTTGATGAAAATAAAAATCAGCACATCTTAAGCCAGAAAAGCATTTTGTTATTCTCTTCAATACTTTTCTATACAAATGATTTTCTTTGCTAAATTTTTAATTGTTTATGAGCCTCTTGACATCATGAGGTCAGCTTGAAATAGACTGGTGGAATTTAACAAACCACAGAAATTAATGATTGCTACAATTTTGGACCCTAGGATTTTTAAAAATATTTTAATGTTTGAGTTAAAAATTTACTAGGACAGCACTGACCTTGCCCTTCTGAAGTCATTTGAACTATACTCAACTGCAAATAACCATATCCCTAACTGTTGACACCTGGCAAGTTCTACACTAGACTTGAAGACACTTTTCAGACACTACAACTTTCAGGATGGATTCAGAGCCTCCATTCTTACATCAAAGATAGGATTCCACCCTTGGAATTCACTTTGTATCCTTACTTGACTGCTCAGGAGCTGTGTCAAGCCCACTGACCTGAGAGGATGGGAGATCTTTCTGAAGACAGGAGCTGTAAATATTTCTGTCCCCTATCTGTCAAAAAAATTGTCACAGAGAGTCATGGAACATGTTCATAAAGGAAATGCAAGGAAGGAAAAAAGATATGTAGAAGAGGGCAAAAGACACAAACTTAAGGCAGAATGCATTTGGAAGCCAATAGAGCTGACATTCAACTACCAGTAGACTAATAAAACAAATCAACTGAACTTTGGAAAGATGTTTGTGAAAGTTATCAGAGACAGAGGATGTCAGTAACTATTTTTTGTTTCTCAAATTACTTTTTCATGTATAATTAATGTTGAAAAATCTGCCCATATTTTTTTTACTTGCATTTCCCTGATGACTTTTTTTTACTTCTTTTTTTTTATTAGTTTATTTAATTGCATTTCAAGTCATAGCACATATATAGAGCTCAGTTTCTCCATTCCTCTGGTTGCAAACCAGAAAAAGTTACACCAATTGTGTTTTCATACATGCACCAAGGGTAGTGATGACGATCTCAATCAACCATCTTTACTATACCCATTCCCCTTACCTGCCCCCCACCTCCCCCATGCCACGTCCAGTGTTCCTTTATTTCTGTTATGTTTCCCATTCCCACCTCCCTTATTCATCAGCATCCACTAATCAGAGAGACCATTCGGCATTTGGTTTTTTGGGATTGGCTTACTTCACTTAGCATAATGCTTTCCAGTTCCATCCATGTGCCTGCAAATGCCATAATTTTATTCTCTTTTATTGCTGAATAATATTCCATTGTGTATATGTACCACAGTTTCTT
>PVHX01027497.1:0-19317 GCA_004024805.1 Geosciurus inauris | reverse complement strand
TTTTTTTCTTTAGTCTTAGGCCTCTTATCAAGCCTACTGAGTCTGCCATTTGTACTTCAATGTTAGCTTCAGTGTGGCCTTGGCTAAGGAGATTGCTGCCTAGGTCTTTTTGGTACTGGAGGTTGAACTCAGGGGCACTCGACCCCTGAGCCACATCCCCAGCCCTATTTTGTGTTTTATGTAGAGACAGGGTCTCACTGAGTTGCTTAGCGCCTCGCCGTTGCCGAGGCTGGCTTTGAACTCGCGATCCTCCTGTCTCAGCCTCCCAAAGTGCTGGGATTACAGGCGTGCACCACCATGCTCAGCTGCCTAGGTCTTTTTAACCCTATTTTTCCCAGTCGGTAATTAAGTCAAGTTTGGATGTAGAAAATTATGAAACATTCTTAGTGGAGATGAGGAAGAGTTGTACCATTAGGAGAGCAAGGGGGGCTGTTGAAGTTGTCAGGCAGGGCCCATTGTCAGACTGGAAGGAGGAAGGGAGGCTGAAGCGAAGAATGAGATCTTTAAGGATATTAGAGACAGCTTGTGCCCTTTTGCCTGGTGAGTTGGAAAGGAGGGAGTACAAATGTTAGAGGAGGGATTAGTTTTTTGACATATCTTGCAGAATGAGGAGAGGTCCTGGAGGAATTTGACATGATCTGGGGTGAGGGTTAGAGATTGAGAAATTCCCATAGAGAAGACAGGTTAGGGTGAAATAAGTGGTGTAGATAGGTGAGGATAGGTGATCAATGTCTTGGGTAGTGTGGGGGGGGGCGTGTAGATGTATTTTGGGGAGTGTCTGGGGGTATAGAAAGGAGAATGGTGTTGGATTCTCTGTTGGGGAGGGAAGATAGAGCCACCTACAGGGCCATTTGATCCCAGGTTGTTGCCTGCTGTAATAATGGAATTATCTGTCTGATGGGCTTTACAATATACTATGCCAATAGAAGAAGGGAGGAGGGAGGTCTCTAGGAAGACATTGATATATGAAGCATTGGTAATGGAGGAGCCTTTGGTAGTCATGAGTCTTCATACTCTTTCCACATTGCTGTGTAAGCTAATAAAATATGGAAGGCATATTTAGAATCTGTATAAATAGTTACAGATTTACTGTTAGCTAGGGTGAATGCTCAGGTTAGAGCTATTAGTTCTGCTTGTTTGGTGGTGTTGAGGGGGGAAGGGGTTAGCCTCTACCACTTCCAGAGCTGTGGTGATAGCATAGCCTGCTATTCAAAGGCCTTCATGTGAAAAGGAACGCCCATCAGTGAACCAGGTGTAGGAGGGAGTCAGCAAGGGTCCTGCCTGAATGTGGGAGGGATGGGGGAGTAACTCTTCCCAGGTCTCTATAGAGGAGTGGAGAGGTTGATGAGGACTGGAATTGTTAGGAAGAGGAAGTAGCAGAATTGAGGGGTGGCTGGGGCAGTGGAAGCCAGTGGGTTTGGTGGAACCTAGTAAGCGGGGGGCGGGGCTCATCAGTGGGGTTAAAGGAGAGTTCTAGGTCCCTTGTTTGTCTAGGAGTAGGGTCTCTGGAGGAATCTAAAGTCTTGGTGGCAAGTAGGAGCTTGGCGGGGCAGCAAGAGGAGCAAAGGGAAGGTTTAGAGTAGAGAAAGGAGAAAGCCCGCACATAAAGGATTTCCCTCAATTTTCCTGAGTGCTTGCAGAAGTTATAAAGATCCCAAAAAATATTGGGATCAAAGGTGCCATTAGATGGCTGTTTAGATCCATTGTTCAAGTCACGGAAGGGCCACAACTGAGTGGAAAGTTGAATCAGTCAGTGGGCCCTCAGATGTCCCCATCTCAGGGGCCGTAAATTGTCTCCTGTCTCTCAAGAGAGAACAAGGAGAGGCCAGCATGTCTCCAGACAGGTAGGTTTTATCTCGGGTTAGTTCTGTTTCTTGGGAATAAGAACAGTGTTCATAAAGTGGGGTTGGGGGAAAGGAAGATGGCTGCAGTTATGCCAACATTAGAAATAGTATCCACCCTATGACAGCAAAGTCATTAGCCACCCTATAATAATAACAATCCCATTTTGCAGATTAAGAAGTGCAGAGAGCTCAGGCACACAGCTAGCAAGTGGCAGAGCCAGATTCTTGTCTCAGTTTTCTGATGCTGAGGCTGGTGTTTCCCCCATTATTTTATAAGCCAAATGTGATTAATTTTTAAGCACAATTTTTTACATTTGATTTTACCTCAAAACTTCCTGCTCTCATTTTTACTGATACAGAGGAACTCTTCACAGGACCCAGATCATCAGTCATAATTAAAACTATTTCCTCTCCCAAACAGCTTAAATCACACTACTCATTTCACCTACAGAGCAAAGCTGTTCTTCATTCAGTTCAACAAATATATATTGAGCACCTCTATGTACAGACACTCTTCTTGGAGTTGGGGATACAGCAGTAAATAAAAACAGCTGTAAAATGGCTTTCAAGGAGTTGGGAGGGAGAAATGAGCACACAACAGATAGCAAAATAAATGTGTGAAGTGGTGAAAAATTTTGTGAAGAATAGAGCAGAATTCCATGTATATCCAGTTCAACAACATGCAAAACAAAATATTGTATTGCATACATACAGACATATTTATTTATTTACTTACTTATTTTGGTACCAGGGATGGAACTGAGGGGTACTTGACCACTGAGCCACATCCCCAGCCCTATTTTGTGTTTTATGTAGAGACAGGGTCTCACTGAGTTGCTTAGCGCCTCGCCATTGCTGCGGCTGGCTTTGAACTCATGATTCTCCTGTCTCAGCCTCCCAAAGTGCTGGGATTACAGGCTTGTGCCACTGTGCCCAACTCATATATATTTATTTATGGTTAAAATGATAGAGGGGATGACAAAATATTTGGAATAATGATTACTTCAGGAATAGAAGATGATGGGTTAGGGAGAGGTACAAAGGATTTTAAAGAGTGGTAGTATTCTATGAAGTTGTGTTTGTGTGTGTTTATTTTATTTATTTATTTATTTATTTTGGTACTGGGGATTGAATCCAGGTGTGCTTAATCACTGAGCCACATCCTCAGCCCTTTTAAAATATTTTATTAGAGAGAGGGTCTTGAGTTGCTAAGTGCCTCACTAAGTTGCTAAGACTGGTTTTGGACTCGTGATCCTCCTGCCTCGGTCTCTGGAGCCACTGGGATTACAGGCATGTGCCACTGCACCTTGCTTTGTGTGTGTTTCTAATGTTTTTAACATGAAAGATTCAATAAATTTTTAAAATCTTCAAAGAACAAAGTAGATCTTGTGACCAAATAATTTAACACTTATAGAAATGTGTACATATGTTCACCTAAAGACAGTTACTGGAATGTTTGTAGAAGCTTTATTCCTAATAGTGCAAAATGGGAAACTACCCAAGTGCCCAATGGTTGAATAAATTTTGCCATATTCATACCATGGGATGCCATAGCCCATGGTAATGAGTGAACCAAAATGACCCAAATGTCATGAGTGAATCTCACAAACCTGTTGAATGAAAGAAGTTCATCACAAAGGAGTACATTCTGCATGGTTTCCTTTACATAAAGTACTGTAGTGGCACCCCCTTCTCCACAGAATGTCTTAATTAAACTTCTTCAGAAATCTGCACCATAATTGATCTTAGGACTATCAGCAAAAGAGTCTCTACAAAAGAGTTCAATGTAGTTAAACTTCCTATCTCGTTTCTCTGCCCTTGCTTGGCCACCAGCCTAAAAGAGATCAGTACTCCAGGTGCTGAATATCCCTTTACTAGTTTTTTTTTTTTTAAAGGCAATTGCCTTTTTTTTTAAATATTTTTTTAGTTGTTGATGGACACAATGTCTTTATTTTATTGCTTTGTATGTGGTGCTGAGGATTGAACTCAGGGCCTCATGCATGCGAGGCAAGCGCTCTACCGCTGAGCTACAATCCCAGCCCCCTTTACTAGTTTTTCACAAACATTTATGGACTACCTAGTATAGTAACAATATAATATTTTATAAAAGTGTGTTTGCAAATGCCAAGTGTAACCAGAAGGACAGACCCTTTAACAAGGCCTCTGGCCTTGGGCCTGAGCTGTTTACATTTCAGAGAGAAGAGAAGATGTCAATAATTGGGCTCCATGGTTACAGCTGGCCAGGGGAGGAAAGAAAGGGGAGAAGGAGCTCTCCTCTTCTCAGGTGCTGTCCTTGAAGGGTTAACTTGCCCAGAACCGTGAAAGAAAAAGCTGCTCTTGTGTGAACTTCTATAGACTGTGAACTTCTGAGCCCCTCCCCTTACACATGGGGTATAAAGTTCTGGAACTGCCTGAACTCGGGGTTCAGGAGAATTAATTAATTACAGTGAAAGCTGTACCCTCTGAACTGACTGCAGTCAAATAAACCTGCTTCCTGTTTCCTATCTGGTGTCTTGCCTCATCTGTCCCTACAACAGTACAAAAACAGGCAAAATGAATCTATGCTGTTAAAAATCAGGAAGGGCCTTCACAGAGGAAGCTTTGAGGCTGAACAAGCAGGGTACTTTGGGAGGCTGGTAATGCTCTGTTTCTAGATTTGGAAGCTGGTGTTGTGCATATGTTCAGATTGTGAAAATTGAATGAGCCACACACTTATGTACAACAATTTTCTGTATATTTGAATAAGTTCTTTAAAAATCAAGTAAGAGAATATAGACAAGGTGGGTGTGCTATTTTTATCAGGTGAGCAGAATTGTCCTCTCTGATGAGGTGACAACTGAGCAGAGACCTTAGGAGACAAGTTGTGCAGGTTTCTGTCTACCTGAGGAAATATTCTAGTGAGCAATTGTTAAGTGCTCATTTTGTTTTAGACTGTGGGTTCCCTGATGGACGTGGCTTGCCTTTGGAATTTCGCTATATCTAGTGTACAGTGGAAAATAGCATGTTGCTAACCTATAAATTGGATGTGTATTTTTTCTATTTGGAACTCCCAGTCACTTCCAGTATTATTCTTCTAGGAGGCTTCTTTGGTCTCCTGGTCTTAAACTCTCCTTTTACCCTTCCACTGTGCTTTCTTCTTTTGAAAAGGAGAAAATAAATCCTAGAATGTGAGACATGTTTATATCCACTTAAACACCAAAGCTGTCTTCCTTCTTCTTGTCCAAGCAATTTCCAAAGGTTCTGACACCTTCTCTCAGCCAATACATCATAGCCTGGCTGAAAACTGCACATTATATACCCCTTCTTTGTTCTCCATACACACACAAACAAAAGCTGAAGGGGCTTATATCTCGAGTGTGGCACTACACCTCCATGCAGGTATTTGCTTGCCTGCCTATCTCACTTAGAAGTGAAGCTGCTTGTGGGTGAGGGGTTGTGACACCATCAACATTTTTTTCCCAAAGTACATCACTATTAACACCATATCTCCAATAAGTGCTGGCTGAATGGGCATGACAGAGTTCAGAGAATCAGGGAAATAGGTTTGGGGTTGAGAAGTCTGTTGATGGGTGTTTGGTGAGGTAGTAATTGGTACTAGGAAAACGAGAGAGAAGAAAATGATGTGTCTGAGGCAAGGAGGACTAGTTTCAAAGCAGTACCCTCAATCAAGCAAAGATGATCTAGATTGAAAAGAAGAATGATAACGGAGACCTTGAAGACCAAAGACACAAGCCCAACAGAAACAAGCCAAAAGTTAACTGCTGTACAAGTTAATTAGTGTTCCCCAGAGAAACAGGACTAATCTGTCTGCCCATCTGTCTACCTATCTATCCTTTTAGACTATGGAAGCATTTATTTAATTTTTTAGTTTTATGGGTTTTTTTTTCTTTTTTGTCTTAATTTTTTTATTGGTATATCATAATCATACGTAATAGTGGAATTCTTTGTGATATATTCCTACATGCACATAAGTTGGTTCATTTCATTGCCTTAAGTCTTTTCTTCTTCCTCCCTCCCTCAGCTTCCCTTCCTCTACTCTGCTTGTCTCCCTTTTTTTTTTATAATCTTTTGATTTATCCAAGGAATTAGCTCATGCAAGTCCAAATCTGGCAAGTCCAAAATCTGTAGGATAGGCTGTCAAAATGTAAATTCAAGTAAATCCTGATAGTGTAGTCTTGAATCTGAATTCTGCAGGGCAGCAGGCTAGAAACTCATGTTATAATCTTTGATTATATGTTATAATCTTGAGGAGAATGTCTACTTCAGGAAACCTGTGTCTTTACCCTTTTGACCTTTAACTGATTGGATGAGGCCCATCCATATTATGGTGGTATGTTTGTCAGTTTTCTACTATGGAATGTGACCACAGTAACATCGTTTGATTCATTAACACCCAACATTACTCCCTCTTTCTCCTCTAGGGACTTGGATGGGATAAGAATTGGTAAATCTGTATGTGCTGGGAGCACAACTATCCATTCCCAAACAGCCTTGAAAAGACACTCTCTTGGGCTGGGGTTGTGGCTCAGTGGTAGAGCGCTTGCCTCGCATGTGTGAGGCACTGGGTTCGATTCTCAGCATCACATATAAATAAATGAATAAAATAAAGGTCCATCAACATCTAAAAAAATTTTTTTTAAAAAAAAGACACTCTAAGATTCACAATCAAGGGCTGGGATTGGAGCTCAGTGGTAGAGCGCTTGCCTTGCATGCGCAAGGTACTGGGTTCAATCCTCAGCACCACATAAAAATAAATAAAGATATTGTGTCCATCTGCAACTAAAAAAATATTTAAAAAAGAAGATTCACAATCAAACTGCACCAGGAGGATGATTCATGAACTTCTTTCCTCCAAAAGGGCTCACTTCAGAGTGTAGAGGACATCCACACATAACCTCACTCTGCTAGCCTGTCTCTTCCCATCTCTGAGTGGCAAGTAGAGCTGAGTAATAGGCTCAAAATGGGAAGCTGGATGTTTAGACATGGCTGAGTTGACGTAATGGTTTCGATGTGACTCAGAAAACTCACAACTACATAAAAATGTCAAAATTTAAAAATCACTGATTTTTACAACCAGGTTACAAAACAACAAATATCCCAAGGAAATTAACTTATAAAGAGAAAACAGTTATTTAGATTAAGGTCCTGGAAGTTCCTGTCCAGAAGCCCCATTGATTGGGGCCTCTACTGAGAGCACAGGAAGGCAATGGCAGGGAGAATGTGACAGAACAAACCACTTACATTATGAGCTAGGTAGCAAAATCCCTGAGAGACTGGGGTCCTAAAATCTCATGAGGATATACCCTCAATGATCTAGACCTTCCACTATGTTCCACTTCTTTTTTTAAAAAATTTTTTTAGTTGTTGATGGATCTTTATTCATTTATTATTTCTATGTGGTGCTCAGAACCATGATTCCAAACTGTGGCATAATTAAAAGAGTCACATTTAAAAAATGGATTATTTTAACAGAGAGACATTATGAAGCAACATGATTTTGATAGTCACTCAAGAGTTATAGGTTTGGGGCTGGGATTGTAGCTCAGCGGTAGAGCGCTTGCCTCGCATGCGTGAGGCCCTGGGTTCGATCCTCAGCACCACATACAAAGCAATAAAATAAAGACTTTGTGTCCATCTACAACTAAAAAAATATTTAAAAAAAAAAAGAGTTATAGGTTTGGGGGCTGGGGTTATGGCTCAGCGGTTGAGCACTTGCCTTGCATATGTGAGGCACTGGGTTCGATCCTCAGCACCACATAAAATTAATAAAGATATAGAAACATAATAGCACATAAAAAAAAGAGTTATAGGTTTTATAAAATTGATCTGTGGGGCATATTGACAGTCCCTTTCTGTGACAGTTAATATGGATTGTCAATTTGAATATATTGAGACTTTTTGTGTGAGTTTATGAGGGTGTTTCCAGGAATTATTGACATGCAGGCCAGCAAACTGAGAGGGGTAGACCCACCCTGAATGTGGGTGGTGCAGTCCAATGGACTGGGGTCCTGGATGGAAGGAGAGTGGAGAAAGGAGGAAGCCAATGTGGATGCAGGTGCTATTGTTTCTCTTTTTTGGGTGGTGCTTTGATCGCTGCTGCTTTTACCTGAGGACATCAAACTCTAGCTCCTTCACTTTCAAAATGGACTCAGATCAGTGACTCTCCAGGGCGTTCCCAGGCCTTAATCATGGACTGGGTTTGCATTATTGGTCTTTCTTTTTCTGAGGCTCCAAGTTCTTGAACTGAGCCGCTATTTGCTCCTCCAGTTCTCTAGTCTGCAGGCAGCCACTGTGGAACTATTGTTTATGGTCCTGTAATCCAATCTATTCTGTTGGATTTGTTCCTCTAGATAACTCTGACTAATATAGAAATTGGTACTGAGAAGTGGGATCATTACTGTGACTAACCTGACCATGTAGTTCAGAAGCTTTGTCAACTGGTTTGGGGGAAGAATTTTGAAAAGTTTAGAGATGCAAGATGGAAAAGCTTTAGAATATTGTAAGTGGAATTTAATTGGTGGTTCTGGTGGGAGCTTAGGAGACCAAAATGCTAAGATGAGACCAAAATGTCCAAGAATATGGACAGTGCTTATTAGATTTCAGAGGGAAATGATGACTCTATTGAATTGGACTAGAGGCCACCCATGTTATATGTGGTAAAGAATTTATCTATATTTTCCCATTATCCTAAGAATTTGTGTGAGGTTGCATTTAAAAGTGATGGACTAATTAATCTGGGGGAGGAAATTTCAAGGCTGCACTGTATTCAGTCAATGTCGTAGATATTGCTGACACCCTTTAGCCAGGTTTATTTTGAGAAATGGGAGTGGAAAACAGAGCTAAAATGTTTTTAAAACTTGCAGTTTGGCCAGAAATTGCATGTAAAGCTGGGGCAGGAAAGTTACAGCTCCTAAAGAGATGCTAAGTACTTTGCACAGAGACAATAAGAAAGATGCCTTGAAGCTGCCTTGAAGCTGCCTTAGGGATTTGCAAGAGCACACACACTACACAATACATAAGAGAAAATTCCTTTGATAAGAGATCCTGGGGGCTCCCTGCTCACACAGGGGGTGTAGGAATTTGTTTCATCATGCTCAGAAACTCAAATGTAATTCCAGGGAGCTCAGGTACTGTGGAAGCAGCCAGCAATCCTTGGTGTCATCCATGTGGTGCTGGTTTTTCAGAAATGCAGATGCCAGAGTTAAGGGGTCATGGAGCCTTCCACTGAGACTTTAAAGTAAGGCATGGGAGGCCAGGCAAAGTGTAGAGGATCAGAATCTCTGAAGGATCCCCCTGAGGGGGTGATATGTGAAGCTGAGAAGGTGAAGCCAAAACTGGATTGGAGACTCCAGGAATTAAGAGGTGCTAGTAATGTGTACTCATTGCTGAGAAAAACTGCTGTCTGTGGAGAGAGCCAGGCTAAAAGAGAGCCCACGTGCAGTACAACTAGCAAGGCCAACGGGGCAGGGCTTCTCAAGCCCTTTGGAGAGTTCATCAATTGTTTATGTGTCCTAGATGCTGTACACAGAGTTACAAGACCTGTTTGCCCACCTGGGTTTTTGTCTTATTTTGGCTTCATCCCTTCTTCCTGTGCCCCTATTTCTCCCCTGTGGAATGGGAATATTTACTCTATGCCACTATGTATTGAATATATATAACTTGCTTTTGATTTTTTATAGGAGGTTACAGCCAAGAGTTTGCCTTTGGTCTCAAAGGAGACTCTAGACTTAGGAAATGCTAAAACTGTTAAGATTATGGAAATCTTGGAGATGAGTTAAATGTCTTTTGCCTCCTGTGAGGTAGACATGAGTTTTTGTGGGCCAGGGCACAATATTATGACTTGGTGTGACATGTACCTCGAAAGCTCCTGTTAATGCAGATGGTTCAGAGGTGAAGTCATTAGATTATGAGAGCTATTGCCTAAAAAGGACATCCTAGTTTGAAAGGACTGACTGGAAAGGATCTGTAGACAAATGGGGATGGCTGGAGGAGGTGGGTTACTAGGGGCTTGCCCAAGAAAGGTGCATCTTTCCTGTGGCCCTTCCCCCACCCCTCTTTCCTTCCTGACCCCACCATGAGCTGAGCAGCTTTCCTTCACTGGGCCCTTTCCCCATGATGTGCTGCCTCACCTTTGGCCCAGAGCAATGAGACCTATGAGACTGTGAACCTCAACTAAACTTTCTTTTTCTAAGTTGTTCCTGTTGGATATTTTGATTATATGAATGAAAGCTCACTATAACAGGCCCTGAACCATTCATTGCATGGCTTCTGTGGTCCTAAGTTGTTGGCACTGAAGTGGCTTTTATAGTGGATAGAAGAAAAGAAAAAATACAGTAAGTTATTGTAAACTACAGTCACCTTTCTGTGTTGATGAATACTAGAACTTACCCTACTTTTTCTAGTTATGGATTCAGACTCAGCCGAATTTGTATTTTCCTGTAGGACCCATGTTATTTCCCTGGGGCTGGAAAGAATTTGTTCAATCATTATTGAGAGCAGCTCTAAATCAGGAACTGTTCTAAAGACTGTGTATAGAACAAATATCTCTACCCTTATAGATCTTACATTCTAATGGATGAATACAGAGAAGAAGCATTAGACATAAAAAAATAGTATGCTTAAAGATGACAAATGCTATTGGAAAAAAAGTAAAAGTAGATCTGGGTGGGACTAGGGGTATAACTCAATGGTAGAGAGCATGCTGGGTTTAGTCCCTCGTGTAAAAAAAAAAAAATGGAGCTGGGTGAGTAGGTTTCAGAATGTGGAGGCTGTGCTGCAATGCTGTACATAAGGAGATCCCTGGGAGGTCCCTGGGGATGAGTCAAGCAAAAGAATGGAAGAAAGTGAGGAATTCAGCCTAGAGGACATCTGGGAGAGAGTATTAAAGACAGAAAGAACAGCAAAGACAAAGACCAAGTGTGTGTATGTGTGTGTGTGCATGCATAGTGTGCCTGATGAACTTGAGGAACTGCAAAGAGGCCACTGTACTGAAGCTGAAGATGGAAGTTGGAAAGCAATAGGAGATGAGCTCAGGGTGGTTAATTGGACAAGGTTATGTAGGGTTGTACAGAAATTTGGTTTTTATTCTGAGTTTTTAAATGTTGCCACTTTGTTTTTCATTATTTATACCTCCTTAGGATCCTTTGTAGACAATTTTATTTTCCTATTGCATTCTTTCCCATAAAATTTTAATACCATAGATACATATTTGTTTATGTGCTATGGCCTTTTGGAGGACCACAAACCATTGTAATATCTGAGAATTTTTTTTACAACCTCCGGCCTCTGAAAAACAATGTTTATCCCCTGGAGGGTGATATTGCTCCCATTGAGAATGCATGTTGAGTAAAATGGTGAGTCACTGAGACATTTGGACAGAGGAAGGGCACGCTCTCACTTCTATTTTTTTTTTATTTTTATGATCTCACTTTTAAAATTATCATTCTGGCTGTTCTGTTCAGAAAAGACTATGCAGAAGTGGAAGCAAGATGGGAAATTGGGTAAGAGACTGTGGTGGCAGCTGGATGCTGTGATGCACACATGTAGTCTAAGTGACTCAGGAGGCAGAGGCAGGAAGATTGCAAGTTTGAGGCCAGTCTGGCAACTTAGTGAGAAAAATAAAAATAAAAACAGGGCTGGGGTTGTGGCTCAGTGGCAGAGCAATTGCCTCACGCATGTGAGTTATTGGTTTCAATCTTTAACACCACATAAACATTTAAATAAACAAATAACAATATTACATCCATCTGTAACTAAAAATTATTGTAAAAATTAAAAAATAAAAATAAAAAGAGCTGAGTATGTAGCTCAGGGGTGAAATGCTTTTGGGATCTATCTGGGATTTATCTCCAGTACTGAAAAGAAAGAAAGAGATGAGGGTAGTATTGTGGTGACTTAGACCATGGGAGTAACAGTGAAGGTAATGACAAGGAGTCAGATTATATTTTGAAGGTAAAATTAACAGAATTGCTTGATTTAGGATTGAATATAGGATGTGAGAATAAACAAAGAAACAAGAATGATTTTACATGGAAGACCTGAAACTAATACTACTAGAAGAAAACACAGGGGGAAATCTCAGCTTTGGTCTTGGCAATGATTTTTAGATAAGACACCAAAAACAAAAGCAACAAAGTAAAAAATAAACAAGTGGGACTATGTAAAATGAAAGAAAAAAGTTTTGCACAATAAAAGAGACAAGCAACAAAATGAAAGGGCGATGTATAGAATTGCAGAACATATTTGGAAACCATGTATCAGTTAAAGGATTAAGGCCCAAAATATATAAGGAACTCATACAACTCAGTAGCTCACAAAATCCAAGTAATCCAATTAATTAAGGGGCAAAAGATCTGAATAGACATTATTTTCCGGAGTGGACATACAGATGGTCAACAGGAACATGAAAAGGTTGAGTGCAGTGGCACATGCCTGTAATCCCAGTGGTGCAGGAGGCTGAGACAGGAGGATCATGAATTCAAAAACAGCCTCAGCAATGATGAGGCACTAAGCAACTCAGTGAGACCCTGTCTCTACATAAAATACAAAATAGGGCTGGGGATGTGGCTCAGTGGTCGAGTGTCCCTGAGTTCAATTCCTGGTACCCCCCAAATAAACAAAGGTACTCAACATCACTAATCATCAAGAAAATGCATATCAAAGCCACAATGAGATACCACCTGACATCTGGTTAGAAGGCTATTACAAAAAAAGACACCAGCTAAGGGTTGATGAGGGTATGAAGAAAAAGGAAACCTTATATACTGTTGGTGGAAATGTAAATGAGCACTGCCATTATGGAAAACAGTAGGAAGATTCCTTGTAAAATTAAAAATAGAACCACCATGTGATCCAGCAATCCCACTACTGGGTACATAACAGAAGGAAACAAAATCAATATATTGAAGCAATATCTGCCTTGCTGTTACTAAAAGCTCAGTTCTTGTCCTGATGCCAATCTAATAATGACAACATGGTTTTGAGAAAAGGGTAAAAGAAGTTTCATTGCTTTGCTAGCAAAGGAGAAGCACAGGGGACTCCTGTCCCAGAGGCTGTGGTTCTCCCCATTATGATGAGGTGATTCAAAGACCACATTCCACATGTTCTCTGTTGGAGCTGTAATTCACTTGTTAAATTTGGAAGATAGTCATTTCTTTTTTTTTTTTTTTTTTTTAATTTTTTTTTTAGTTGTTGATGGACACAATGTCTTTATTTTATTGCTTTGTATGTGGTGCTGAGGATCGAACCCAGGGCCTCGCGCATACAAGGCAAGCGCTCTACCGCTGAGCTACAATCCCAGCCCCTGGAAGATAGTCATTTCTGAGATCTGGTGCCATCCTCAAATTCTGAATTACTTCATTCCTGTGGTGGACTGTGCTCAAGAACACAGTAGATAATTCTACTTAGGATAGAGAAGAAAGATAATCCTGAGCCAGGCATGGTGGCGCATGCCTGTAATCCCAGAACTTAGGGAGGCTGAGACAGGAGAATCGCGAGTTCAAAGCCAGCCTCAGCAAGGGCAAGGCGCTAAGCAACTCAGTGAGACCCTGTCTCTACATAAAACACAAAATAGGGCTGGGGATGTGGCTCAGTGGTCGAGTGCCCCTGAGTTCAATCCCCAGTACTGAAAAAAAAAAAAAAAAAGAAAGAAAGATAATCCTGTTTCCCCCAAGATTAGGGAGGGGGAGATTAGGGAGGAAAGAAACATGTCCTTTTAAAAATAAGTCACAGTGGCAGAGCAGCAAGGGCTATATACAAAGCATAAAATAGACCACTGTTATATTGCCATATTCATGCCAATATTACTCATAATAGCCGAGGTATAAAATCAACATAAATATCCATTCATAAATGAGTGGATTAAAAAATGTATTATATGCATAGATTATTATTTGGTCTTAAAGGAGACCTTGCCATTTGCCACAACATGGATGAACCTGGAGGGCATTATGCTAGTGAAATGAGCCAAACACAGCAAGTAAGATGCTGTGTGTCTCATTTATATGTGGAATATAAAAAGTAAAAGTCAAGTATACAGAGATGGAGAATATAACAATGCTTACCAGAGAGGCAGGTAGAGAGAAAGAAATGGAAAGTTAGAGGTCAGAAATTACAAAGTAGCCTATATATAGGATGATCATGTCTAGAGATCAATATTCACCATGAAGACTGCAGTTAATAAAATGGCATTGGAGCCAAGTGTGGTGGCACATGCCTGTAATCTCAGTGGCTTAGGAGGCTGAGGCACGAGGATTGAGAGTTCAAAGCTAGGTTTAGCAGCTTAGCAAGGCACTTAGCAACTCTGCGAGACCCTGTCTCTAAATAAAATACAAAAAAAAAGGGCTGAGGATGTGGCTCAGTAGTTAAGCACTCCTGGGTTCTATCCCCAGTACCAAAGGAAAAAAATGGCATTGGATTTGGAATTTTCTGTGAAATGAATAGATTTTCACTGCACTTGCCACCAAACCAAACCACACCAAAACAAAACAATAACAAAAAGGGTAATGAGGTGAGATGATAGTTATGTCAATGTAAAATTAGCTATTTTACTATTTAAATGTATTTCATAACATCAGGGGATACACAATAAAATTTATTTATTTTTCTTTTATATTTTTAGTTGTAGATGAACACAATGCCTTTATTTTATTTATTTATCTTTATGTGGTGCTGAGGCTTGAACCCAGTTTATCACACATGCACGGAAAGCACTCTACCAACTGAGCTACAACCTCAGCCCACATTCATTTATTTTTAAAGTAGAAAATGCTGCCATTTGCAACCTGGGTAGACCAGGAGGGCTTTATACTGAGTGAAATCCTTTAAAGAAGCACTGTATAGTCTCCTTTATATATGAAATCTAAAATAGTCAAACTCATGGAAGCACAGGATTGAATATGGATTGACAGGGATTGAGGGGAGGGTAATGGGGAGGCAGTGATTAAAAGGCACAAAATGTCAGTTGTGGAAGAAAAATAAGGTCTAGGTCTCTACACAACAAAATTCTTATAGCTAATAATACTACATTGTATACTTAAGATGTAATAAGAGGGTAGATCTTATATTCAATGTAATTACCAAAAATAATAATATAATAAAGGGGACAGTTGGAAACATTGGGAGGTGATGGATTTTTTTGGTGGGGATGGTTTATGCTTGTTTGTACACATATCCACAAACTCATTAAATGTATATATTAAATATACATGTTTAATATTAAACATACATATATGTCAATCAAACCTCAATAAAAAGTGGTTTAAAAATTTTTATCAGGCTATTAGATAAATTCCTCTATGTCTAGTTTTCTAGAGCTTTTGTTAAATAAAATGGAATAAAATAAAACATGTATTCTTCAAAAAAAGTTTCATTTCACAAAATATTGCTTTTGCGTCTACTTGAATGGCCATACTCCTATTTATTCAATAAGGTAGATCAATAGATTTCCTAATATTTCACTAATTATGGTCTCCTCTAATAAATTCAAATTGATCGCAGTATAATTGCGATCCTTTAAAAATGTTGTTGAATTTTATTTGCTTATTTTTAAAATTATGATTATGTTAATATTTTTAAATGAGATTGACTTGACATTTTATTATTTTCTGTGCTGTTTACCATAGCCAGGGGTAGGTGGCCAGCTTTGTGCTGGTTTTATAAAATGCATTGGGAATGATTCGTCTATTCCAGTGTTCTGCAGCAATGAATACGGTACAAGAATGATCTGTTTTTAGAACATATGAGAGAATTTACCCTCAAAACTAACTAGGCCTTATAACTTTCTTGATAGTATACCTTGAATAACTTCAAAAATCTCATTTTTAATTTTTAATCAGTTCAAGATTTTTAGCTCTTCTAAATCAGTTTTGGAAATTTTCTAGAAAATCACCCACTTCTCCAAGATTTTCAAATGGATCAGTTCAGATTTGTGTATGTAATTAGTTCTGCTATAACACAACATGTGCAATCCTAAAAATCACCAAAATTGTACTGGCCCAAGGCCCAGGACTGCCTCCAGGGACCTTTGTGGGAGCCTGGCCAAGATCAGGCCCAGGACTGCCCCCCATCTGCTGACCCATGTGAGAACATAGACCCAGGCCCAAGACTTCCTCTGGGGACCCCTGTGGGAGCCCTAGCTTAAATCAGGCCCAGGACCACCCCCAATTCTACACCAGAGTCCCTTCAGACTGGCAAGAGCCCAGGCCAAAGCCCAGGACTGCCTTCAGGGACGCCCACAGGAGCCCAGGCCCAGGCCCGCCACAAGGACTCCCATGGGAGCCCAGGCCAAGGTCAGGCCTGGGACCACCCCCGCAGGTCTGTGTGAGAGACCAGGCCCAGGACTGCCCCAGTGAGAAAGCCTGCACTACAGAGCATTCTTGCGAAAATATTCCATGAGGAGGAAATGATAACCAACAATGAAAACCCGCAAGAGAGCAACTACACTAAAGAAAGGTCAATCAAAGGAGAAACCAAGTCAAGTTTAAAACCAAAAATAAACCAAAATGACCAGGATTACAAATCATATTTCAATAATAACTCTGAATGTGAATGGCTTATATTCATCAAGTAAAAGACATAGACTGACAGACTGGATCAAAAAAAAAAAAAAGACCCAACAATATGCTGCCTTCAAGAGACTCATCTCACAGGATAATAGACTCATCTCACAGGATAAGACATCCACGGACTGAAAGTGAAAGGGTGGGAAAGAGTGTATCACTCACATGGACTGCATAAACAAGCAGGGTTTCCATCCTCATGTCAGACAAAGTGGACTTCAAATCAAAGTTAGTAAAAAGAGATAAAAAAAAAGACATTTCATACTGCTTAAGGGAATCATACATCAACAAGACATAACAATCATAAATATCTATGCACCAAACAATGGGGCATCTACGTATATCAAACAAACCCCTCTCAATTTCAAGAATCAAATAGAGATCAACACAATAATACTGAGAGACTTTAACACACCTCTCTCACCACTGGATAGATCTTCCAAACAAAAACTAAACAAAGAAACCATAGAACTCAAAAAAATTAATAATTTAGACTTAACAGACATATATAGAATATTCATTCCATCCATCAATGAGCGAATACACTTTTTTCTCAGCAGCACAAGGATCCTTCTCCAAAATAGATCATATGTTATGCCACAAAGCAAGTCTTAGCAAATACCAAAAAAAAAAAAAAAAAAAAAAAAAAAAAAAAAAAAAAAAAAAAAAAAAATAGAGATACTATCCTGCATTCTATCTGGAATAAAATTAGAAATCAATGACAGATTAAAAAGTACAAAGTACCCCAACACCTGGAGTCTAAATAAATTGCTATTGAATGGCATATGGATAACAGAAGACATCAGGGAGGAGATAAAAAAATTCTTAGAGGTAAAAGAACTCTGATACAACATATCAAAATCTCTGGGACACTATGAAGGCAGTGCTAAGAGGAAAGTTCCTCACATTAAGTTCATTCATTAAAAGAAGAAAAAGTCAACAAATAAACAACCTGACACTACATCTCAAAGCCCTAGAAAAAGAGGAACAAACCAACACCAAAAGAAGTAGAAGACAGGAAATAATTAAAATCAGGGCTGAAATCAATGAAATTGAAATAATTCAAAAAATTGACAAAACAAAAAGATGGTTCTTTGAAAAAATAAATAAAATTGACAAACCCTTAGCCACCCTAATGAAAAGAAGGAGAGAGAAAATCCAAACTATTAAAATTTGTGATAAAAAAGGAAATATCACAACCAATTGAAATACAGAGGATAATTAGAAATTACTTTGAAAATATATACTTCAGTAAAACAGAAAACCCTGACAAATTTCTAGAAGCATATGACCTACCCAAATCGAACCAGGAGGACATACACAAACAGATCAATTTCAAGCAAGGAAATAGAAGATGCCATCAAAAGCCTACAAACCAAGAAAAGCCCAGGACCAGATTGATTCTCAGCTGAGTTCTACAAGACCTACAAAGAAGAATTAATACCAATACCCCTCAAATTATTCCATAAAATAGAAAAGGAGGGAACTCTTTCAAACTCATCCTATGAGGCTAGTATCACCCTGATACCAAAACCAGAGAGAGATACATCAAAGAAAGAAAATTTCAGACCAATATCCCTGATGAACATAGATGCAAAAATTCTCAATAAAATTTTGGCAAATTGCATATAAAATATATTAAAAATAGTGCACCATAATCAAATGGGGTTCATTCCAGGGATGCAAGGTTGGTTCAACATACAGAAATAAATAAATGTAATCCATCACATCAATAGACTTAAAAATAAAAATCACATGATTATATCAATTGCTGCAGAGAATGAATTTGACAAAATATAGCACCTATTCATGTTCAAAACACTAGAAAAACTAGGGATAGTAGGAACATACCTCAACATTGTAAAAGCTATCTATGATAAACTGAAGGCCAAAATCATTGTAAATGGAGAAAAATTGGAAGCATTCCCTCTAAAAATGGGAACAAGACAGGGATGCTCCCTTACACCACTGCTATTCAACATAGTCCTTGAAACACTCGCCAAAGCAATTAGACAGATGAAAGAAATTAAAGGGATACAAATAGGAAAAGAAGAACTCAAACTATCATTATTTGCCAATGACAATTCTATACTTAGGGTATCCAAAAAATTCCACCAGAAAACTTCCAGAATTAATAAATAAATTCAGCAAAATAGCAGGTTATAAAATCAATACCCAAGCTGGGCGCGGTGGTACAAGCCTGTAATCCCAGCACTTAGGGAGGCTGAGACAGGAGAATTGCGAGTTCAAAGCCAGCCTCAGCAATGATGAGGGGCTAAGCAACTCAGTGAGACCCTGTCTCTACATAAAACACAAAATAGGGCTGGGGATGTTGTTCAGTGGTCGAGTGCCCACTGAGTTCTTTCTCTGTACTTCTTGTTTCTCAGTCCATTCTTTGGGTTTGGAGAGGTAAATTTGTTCTCACACTAGCATGTTCTGGGCCCTGGGTTCAATCCTCAAATACTGCTGGGAGAGGAAAGAAAGAAAGAAAAAGTTACAAATTGGTAAATCTGGGTAAGGGACAGATGGAAGTTCTTTGCCATATTCTTGCAGCTTTTCTGTAAGTTTGAAATAATTTTTCAATATAACATTTTTTAAGAGATTTAAATATGTCAGCTTGTGGCAATAAATGGGCCAGGAAAAATTTTATTGATGTCAATATTGTTCATTTCATTTAGGTGTGATTATAATACTATGATATTGTAATCATTTCTTAAAATAAAGTGATATACCAGGCTCTGCAGCACTTCTGATGCTTTCCCTCATCTTTCTACAGCCTGAAGCTCATGCTGGTATTGAACAATGGGACCCTCTGCACCACCTCCACTTCTCTCTGCTTCTTCCCAGAGATGTGGCGTGGTATCTTCCTGTGGACACTAATGTCTTCCTTCCTTCCTTCCTTCATACCCTCCCTC
>PVHX01027496.1:0-19402 GCA_004024805.1 Geosciurus inauris | reverse complement strand
CTTAAAAACAGCACACTACAGTAAAGCAGTCACTTCAATGTTTATAGCAGCACAATTCACAATTGCAAAACTGTGGAAGCAACCCAGATGTCCTTCAATAGATGAATGGATAAAGAAACTGTGGTACATATACACAATGGAATATTATTCAGCAATAAAAGAGAATAAAATTATGGCATTTGCAGGCAAATGGATGGAATTGGAGAACATTATGCTAAGTGAAGTAAGCCAAGCCCAAAAAACCAAATGCCGAATGTTCTCTCTGATTAGAGGAGGATGATACATAAGGGGGGTGGGAATGGGGAACATAGGAGAAATGGAAGAACTCTGGATGCGGTAGGGGGGAGGTGGGGGAGGGAAAGGGGAATGGGTATAGTAATGATGGTTGATTGAGATGGTCATCACTACCCTAGGTGCATGTATGAAGACACAAATGGTGTGACTCTATCTGGTTTGCAACCAGAGAAATGGAAAAATTGAGCTCTATATATGTACTATGACTTGAAACACATTTAAATAACATAATTAAATTTTTAAAAAAAGAACCAAAAAAAAAATTAAACGTGGTATACGTGTACAGTGGAACATTCTTCAGTTCTAAAAAGGAGGGCATTTCTGACACTTGCTGGGACGGGCTGAGCCTTGAGGACATTGTACTATGTGAAGTAAAGTGGTCACGACTGAGGTGTGACGCCCTCCAGGAGGTTCCCCAGGGAGTGGAACTCAGGCAAGGGAGCGAGGGGGCCGCCCCTGGCGCGTGGGTTTCACTTCTGCCAGAGGAAGCCGTTGTGGAGGCCGGCTGCACACATCCTTACTCGATTTCACGTTAGTGACTGTGGCCTTAACGGTTAGACGGCACATTTCATGTTGTGTGTTTTGCCAGAATAAAACTACAACAAAATGCCGAGTGACTCACTGCAAGTGCAGCGGCTGGTGCATGGCAAGGTCAGGGTTCGAACCCAAGCTAACTGCAGGGTCTGTGTCCTTCCCGGGCGGCCTGTCTTCTCAGAGCAGAGGGTGGCTTACTAATAATGGAACCAGGAGTAGAAAGGACGCCTCTGGACGGCCTCCTGCACCTCCTGTCTTACCAAGCACACAGCACGTCCGCCCACACCGAGGCTTTAAATCTCACCAGTGACAAACGTCCCTGGAGGACGGCCTGGCTGGAACCACTGGGACCTGGGAAGTCGACCCTCAGGCCGTGACTTCCCTGTGTGTCCACCCTCCCTATCTGGTCCTGGGAGGCAGTGGTCTCCGCCTCCCCGCCCGCTCCCTGGGCCCTGCTCTGGCTTCCCCGGGTCACCGGCTCCTGTGGGTCCTTGGCCTCCCCCCCCCCACTACTCCCCAGCCTGGCAGTCCAGCGGGGGGCTGGGCACCGTGGGGCTCCCCAGCCGCCCCTCATCCTGGAGTCTCACTCCACCCTGTGTGTGGCCCCTTCTGTGCCCTCTGCCTGGCAGGTGCCCCGCATGGAGCATTCACAGGCTCCTCACCTTCGTCACGCTGGGTTTGGCCATCGTGGGAGGCCAGACTGGAGCAGGACGGAGCAGTTGGGACATTTAGACACCCACCCACCCACCCACCCACTGTGGTGCCACCAGGGACTGGGCAACCCTCCTGCAGGGGCCACAGCTCCTAGCTGGCACCCCCTGCTCCCCCTTCCTCCCTCACCCTCAGGCCTGGAGCTGTGGGCACTGCAGGGTCGCTCCCACGGGGTTCTCTCTGCCCTGTGGCCTCTGCAAGGGCCGCTGTGCTAGACTCACCTCAGCCTCCGCCCCAGTGTGCCTTCTGTTCCCCGCCAGGACCTGGACCTCCCACACAGCAGCTCCTGAATAGGACCCTCGAGCCCCCTTCCCACCACCACCAGGGCTCAGCCCGTCCTGCTGCGTCTCTACTGCCCTGGCCTGGCTTTAGCTCTCAGCCACCTCCCTTGGTGCCTTCAGTGTGGCCTCGCCTGCTGGAAGCTTCCCTCCAGCCAGCAAGCCTGCTTGCGGCCGCCCTCCTAAAGCTGCCTCCTGTCCCAGCCTGTTCCTGCACCGTCAAGTGCTTCTGGAACGTTCCTTTCACCTCTGGTTCCTCAACCACTGTCCTCCCTGGTCTCCCTGCTGCCAGAACACAAGTCCGTGGTGGGCTCTGTGGGTCTCCTGGCCCCTCAGTGGCATCTGGAATTGTCTGAGGGGCGTGTGGCCCGTGGTTAGGGTGTCAGAGAGCTGGAGCCGGGTGGTCTGGGACCCTGAGGCTGCTTCCAGGTGGGCACCTGGCTCAAGGCACCGCTCGCCTACCTCCCAGCGGGGCAGCCTGGGCAAGCAGTCCCTGCTCTTGGAGTCTCCGCGAAGGGCAGGGTGCGCAGCAGCCCTTGGAGGTGAAGGTCAAGGAGACGGCGAGCGTGGAAAGGCCGCTGCTAGCAGCACAGCCTCAAGGCCCACCTGTGCGTTCTGGGGTGTGTCCCCCGCCTGCTGCCCTTGCTGCCAAAGGGCTGGACTAGTGTCCTCCACCGGACCTGCAAGGCGCGGCCCGGCCAAGTTCCAGCGTGGCCAGATCATTCTCAAAACCGACTGTTGTGTCCCTTCTCTTCCTTTTTGCCTTTTGGTCCTTGGCCATCCCACCCCGACCCCACTTCTGTCACCGCCTCAGGAAAGCGGTAAGGTGGCCACCATGGAAACGGGGCTTTCAAAAGAAAAAGGATGTGAGGAAACGGCCCAGGCCCAGGCCGCGGGGGGGAAGCGGAAGCGGCTTCCCGGGCGGGCCCAGAGGCACGGGGTGGAGAGAGCCTGGTTCCCGGGGGTCTCTGACAGCTCCCTGGAATCAGTGCCACCCTGGGGCCAGGAGTCCTGGGGGATGGCAATTCTGTGGCATTCACTGCAAGTCCTCTTTCCTGAAGCTGCATGTGCCTGTGTGGGCCCAGGCTGCCTGGGTGTGGATCCCAGCCCTCCACCCGCTTCCTGCCTGAGCTTGGAGTGACCTTGGGTGGGCTTCTTAGTCTGTTTATGTCTCTACTTCCCCATCTGAAAAATGGGAAAACACAGCCCCTACCTCCTAGGGCTGTTGCAAAGATTCCGGGAGTTAATTAACATCCGAAGGAGTGCAAAACCAGTGCCCACAGGACAGGCCGCTGGGGAGCACCAGGGCTACCATGGCCGGGCCAGTTCAGCTGCATCTGTCCCCTGCCCTGGCGTGAACCCTGCAGATTCCTTGGAGCAGCTCTCCAGGTAGCAGTACCACGGTGTCTGCCTCAGGGCAGGGTCCAGACAAGAGACAGCAGGCACTGCAGCAGGCACACGGCCCTTCAAGACACTCATGTCCCAGTCCTGGGACCTGTGACGAGGCAGCATTCCACAGACTGGATTGCACAGGCCTAGGAAAGACTACTAATCGGTGGCCTCAAAATGGGAAGATTATCCCAGATTATCAAAGTGGAGCTAATCTAATCACATGCGCCCTTAGGGACAAAGAGCTCTGGCTGGAGCTGGAGAGGTGAGTGGGAGGCCAGGTAAGCTGAAGCACCAGAAGGAGCTGAGCCATGGCTGCTGGCCTTGAAGACGAGGGGCCATGAACCACAGGAGGTGCGCGGCTTCTGGAAGTCCCCAGCCACCTCCAACTGGCAGCCAGCAAGGGAAAGGGGGCCCAGTGCAGTAACAGAACCAAATTCTGCCAGCAGCCTGGCGGGCCCTGGAGGCAGACTATCCCCAGAGACCCCAGAGAAGAGCTCAGGCTACCAACACCTCCATTATGGCCTTGGGTGACCTGGAACAGAGGAACCAGCTGAGTACACTTAGGGCTCTGACCTACAGAATTTGGAGATGATTTTTAACTAGAAAACTGATACAGTAAACAAAAGATACTACACATTTAGCACTGGCTAGGTGCTGTCCCCAGCTCAGCCATTCAGTCTTATAACACAGTTGCTGGTTGTCCCCATGGCACATACTCAGGAGTCACCCTGAGGACGGCCGCATGGCTCTCCTGGCCTGGGTTCACCAGGGCAGAGCCAGGCTCCCTCCGGCCACAGCCAAGTTCTGGCCCTTGGCCACTTAGAGCCACTCTGCTGTTCCCTCACTCCATCTTGTCCCCACATTCTCTCTCAAAATAACAAAGCTAGCCCACGCCTGCCCAGCTGGAAATGCTTCTGGGGAGTGGCTCCTTCTTCCAACAAGTCCCGCACTTAGCCTGGCCGGTGTGCCCTTTTACGTGCTGGCGTCAGGCCAAGTCGGAGCATTCACTGACACTCCAGAGCTCACGCCTGTCCTTTAGCACATCTGGGGCGTCCTTTCCTGTCCTGCTGTGCTGGGTTTCTCCTTGAAGAGGCACTAAGCTGGTCCTCTCTGGGGACCTGGCCCTGGTACCCCAGGCAGGATTCTGTGGGTTCTACAGGCAGCCTCACATTCTCTCTTCCAGGAAATCATGGGGCAGTGCCCAGCCCTTTCTTTACTCAAGTTCCCCAGTAGAGGGCGCCACCTGTGCTTGCTGCTTCCAGGAGGATGAGGGGAAAATCCAGTTCCCTGTTTTACTGTTAATCAGCGTTTAGGATTTCACCGTAAGGAATTCCCCTAGCTTAGTCAACTACCTTATTATCGCGATGAGCTCACAAGGAATTTCAGATTTTTAGATGTTGTCAGAGCCAAATGTTCGAAGCTGCCTTCTCCAGAAGCTTTGAGTCAGACAGGTCTGAAACTCACCCCCCATCTCAGACTGGCTGTGAAACTTTGGGCAAATGACTTGATCTTTCTAAGCCCCATTTCCACACCTGTATATGAGGATAATAACAATAACAGTAGCTTCTACCCCACAGCATTGTTTTGAGGGAATGATTCTATAATTCATGGATAGGATACACAGGGACATATGTCAAATCATGCAAGATACAGACTACTACTTAGTCTAAATGTGAGAACTGTAGCTACTTGTATTATTTGTGCTGGTCAAAAGATTGTGATCATCCACCTCACACCCAGCAGGATGGCTACTATTAAAAAAAAATAAGCAACAGAAAATCTGTGTTGACGAGGATATGGAGAAATGGAAGCCTGTTCTCAGCTGCTGGAAACAGTAAAACGGTACAGCCATGGGAATAATATAGCAGTTCCCCAAAACATCAAAAATAGAATGACCATGTGATCGAACCATTCTGCCTCTGGGTACGCAGCACAAAGAACTGAAAGCAGGGTCTCAAAGAGATATTGGCACACCCATGTTCATAGCAGTATTATTAATAACAGCCAAAAGGTGGAGCAGCCCAAGTATCCGTGGATGGGCAAGATGCGGTCAGCCTTAAAAAGAAGGGCAGCTCTGATACATGCTACAACGTGGATATCCTCGAGGACATTGTGCTGAGTGAAATGAGCCAGTCACAAAAGGACAAATACTACATGATTCAACTTACAATGAGATGCCTGCAGTGGGCAAATTCAGAGGCAGGACCGTCAGGAACATGGTGGCTGCGGGCTGGGGAGGCAGGGAGAGGAGCCTTTCTTCACTGCGGACAGAGCTTCAGATTCCAAAGACAGAGAGACTTCCGGGGATGGTGACTGGTGCACAATAATGTGGATATACCTAATGCCCCAGAGTGTGTAATGGTTAAGATGGCAAATTTTATGATATTCATATTTTCAGAGAGAGAGAGAGAGCGCGAGAGAGGGAGGTGATCTAGTTCTTTTCTCTGAACTTTTTCCTCCTGGAAGCCCTCCACCTGCTGGAGGGAAAGCAGTCCATAAATTGCCATGACGGGAGCTGATCACCGACACCAGGGGAGAGGAAATTCCCCCAGGGATGGGTGAGACCAGAGGGGCTGCACCCCAGAGGGAGCAGCTCCAGGGGGAGCAGGCCGAGCATGCGCACTACGCACTACAGGCAGGAAGGCAAGCTGAGCACATTCCCATCAAAAGCTACCCCCGGCTTTCATCACAGGACTGGGGAAGGCTGAGCGTCTCTACCCAGGTCCGCCTGTTACTTATTTCTCAAAATTTGAGGGGTTCATTCCTAATAAGAAAATGCAATTTAAAATGGCATGGAGACCATGTTTCATCTCTGAAATGAACAAAGGTTCAGGGGCGGCGATGCATTGGTTGGGGGGTAGCGCCTCCCTCCAGTGGACAGCGCACCTGTGAGCCTTGGCCCTGGGCCGTCTGGCGATTGTGACAGGCGCAGAGGTCCAACCAAGCCCTTTGCCTCCGCAGATGGACTCGCTCATCCGCGGAAGGAAGGAAGTAGAAGGTAATCTCGCAGCATCGTTTAATAACAATAAAGAAGATGACGACACAGGCTCCAGTGGTTCTTTCCTCAAAGGCAACCCAGAGTGACAGGTGCTTGGCAGGGGGACAGGCCTCATGGCCCGGGTGGGCTCTGTGTGTGCTCCATCTGTCTTGCTCCAGCCCTGTAGAGGCCCTGTGAGCAAGGCTGCAGGTGCCACAGGGGACGTGCCCCCACGAGAGCAGCCGGCCAGCAAGACCCTGCCCACAGACTGGGCGGGCAGGCGTGGGCTCTGCACACCTCCTCCCCCAGCTGCCCCCCCAGCCCAGCACCGTGCCCACACGCTGTCCCATGGAGCAGTCTTAAAGAGGATCCTGACGCCTCCCAGTGTGGGGCAGGTGAGGTCATGGGAAGCGGCTGGCGCTCCACTCCTTAACCTCCACTTCTCTTTCCCTCAAAACCAAGTTTATTGAAACAGTACATTAAAAGGGGTGGGGGGAGTTCAGAGGGGAGCTCCCCTAGACCTCAAGGTGCCCAGGGGCCGGAGTAGTGAGGGAAGGGCTCTCTCAGGATGGTCCTGGTACAATCCCCATGGAGGCTTCACGGGGACCCCACTGGAACCTGGGGAACAGGGAAATGGGCAGATTCTTGGGCTCCACCCCCACCCCACTGTGCGAGGCACCCAAGGTCCAGGTTTAACAAGCGCACGCCTGTGTGTAATTCAACACTCTCAGGCTGGTGCCATTTGTTCTGGAAGAACTGAACCCCTTTTTCAGTAGAGCTTAAATAACAGTCACATGGGCCAGGTGCAGTGGTGGGCACCTGCGGTCCCAGCTACTTGGAGGTTAAGGCAGGAGAATCACTAGAGTCCAGGAGTTAAAGGCCATCCCGGCCATACAGCAAGATCCTTGTCTCAAAGCAAAATTTAAATAAATAAATAAAATCTACATTCAACTATAAAAATTTTAGTTCGTTCACAAATCATAATAAATTGCATAAATTATAAATGACAATGTTCAGTTCTGAACTGAGGGAGGGTGACAGCAGGGAATTTGTAGCTGTGTCAAATGGGGGAAGTCCCAGCAGTCATTTCAAAATGCAGGCCTCCCCTTCCTAAGGCCCCCTTTCCAGTGCCCTTCTGGTAAAGACCAGAATCCTTTTGGGGGCATGAGGAAGTCCTGCCCCTCTTCCCACTCTTACTTATGGGCACACTGGATTTCTTTCAGTCCTTTGGGCTCACCATACATTCTGTTGCCCCAGGACCTTTGCACTTGTCCCCCTACCCCCATCTAGTTGAGTCCCCCTTACCCTTTATATTTCTTTCCTTTACAGCTCTGATGTTGGCACAAAACCACGCATGCCTCTGTGGGATCCTGTGACCCACGTCACCCTGTCCTCATAGCTTGCTGATTGCAGGGACCGACGTGATATTGCCCATGGCTTGCTCCACTGCTGAGGCTCCAGGCAAATATTTGCAGAATGAATGAGGGATGATAACAGCAAAACCCAGGCTGGCTAAAGCAGGCTTCTTATTGGATTAGGAAACCAAAGTCCCTACAGGATACGGAAGAGTCTGGAGGCCAAGCCCTGCAAATACCAGTCTTGACTGCCACTAAGACAAACTCAAGTGACTTCCATTCTCTTCCTTGTGCTTTGTTTCTTCAATTAAAAAAACAATAAGTACTTTGCTTTATCGGAAAATGTAAAGGATGTCAAAATGTAATGATATTAACATTCAAAATAATGTGTCAGTCCTGCCCAGCTCCCTGCTCTTCAGGATTCACCCAGGCAAATAAAGCAAGTGATCTTTTTTAATTTGCTAGATGTAACTGTGGCTAATTTTAAGGCAGATTTTTTTTCTTTTTAGGTTTCTGAACTTTATGCAGCGGGATGACTTTTAATGGCTCAAATCACATAAAACAATCAATTGATTGTTCAATTATCACTCAGGGTGGCCCAGTAGCTGGTCCAGCGAGATTCTTTGGCTAATTAGAAAGGCCCAGTGAGGTCAGCAGGGGGGCAGTTTCCAACTTGTTTTGTAAACTGGGAAAATGCTGCCATGCTGTAGATTTGGGCACTTCAAAACAGACCTGAACCCCATGTCCCTTAAAGCAAGCCTCCTCCCCACATCGATTTAAGCTCTGGGAAGAGGATTTGTCTAAGGGAAGATGCGAGAACCCATCAAAAGTCCATTCACAAAGCATCTGGCAACTCCTCTGCCCTCTGTCCCAAGCCTGAGCAAGCCGATGTGTCTGGGGATACAATTGATTCTTTCCTAGGTCAACATGACCACTGCGGATGGTGGTGACTCACTTTAAAGTTGAGGCTGAGGAAGAGCAAGCAGTCAGTCATTGTTATGCCACAAGTGCAAGTCTGTTTTTGTCTATATGATAACTGCCCTCCTTAGTTCCCTTTCCAAACAGCTTGTCAATATCAGTGGCTACCTGTCTCAGCCCTGTGCACCCCTGTGAAGGCTTCTATCTCATTTTATGAGACCATAATAAATGGTCATGGTGTCATTTCCTCAGCACGGTGTGCCAAGCACTCTGTATGCATTTTATCACTGATACCCACAACCCTGAGAGGTAGGTGGTGTATGGATGGGTAGAATGAACTCAGAGCCACGAAGCAGATTGCCTGATGTCACACAGCCAAAAATGAGCCTGAAGAGACCAAACCCAGGTAAGTCTTTACCAGAGCCTGTGCTTTTAAAAATTATTAGTTTTCTGAGTCAGGCGCAGTGGTGCAAGCCTGTAATCCCAGCACTTAGGGAGGCTGAGACAGGAGAATCGCGAGTTCAAAGCCAGCCTCAGCAATAGCGAGGCGCTAAGCAACTCAGTGAGACCCTGTCTCTACATAAAACACAAAATAGGGCTGGGGATGTGGCTCAGTTTGATCCCCAGTACCCCCCCCCCGCCAAATTATTAGTTTTCTGATATCATCATTGGACTCAAAATGGAGATTCCCTGTTCCCACCTTAGCCAGACAGGAAGTAGAACTGCCTAAAAGCTCTCTCTTGTGCTAAGAAGAAACTTTGTTTTCTTTGTTTTTCCCATTTGGTCACTGAACAGGTTTCTTATATCCTTGTTGGGATACTATGTCATGGGTGAAAATGAAATCTGCTGAATTTATGATAAACATGCTCAGAAAACTGATAACATGGGGACTTTCTCAGCTTGGTAAAGAACAATCATCCAACTCACCGGAGTTAACATCATATTTAATGGCAGAAGAGTATGCTGTCCCATTAAAATCAAGAATAGGGCAAATATAAAGATTATACTACTTCTACTACTCCATCTACTGAGCACTGGAGGTCCTAGCCATTGCAATATTACAAGAAAGGTAAATTAAAGGCACACAGATAAAAAGGGGAAAACATCAAATTGTTCCTACTTGCAGATGGCATGTTATTTACATATACAATCCCCACAGATTGACAAAAGAATGCCTAGAAAGTTTAGTTAAGATTGCAAATTACTTCCCAGCACTTAGGGAGGCTGAGACAGGAGGATCGCGAGTTCAAAGCCAGCCTCAGCAATGGCGAGGCACTAAGCAACTCAGTGAGACCCTGTCTCTACATAAAACACAAAATAGGGCTGGGGATGTGGCTCAGTGGTCGAGTGCCCCTGAGTTCAGTCCCTGGTGCCAAAAAAAAAAAAAAAAGATTGCAAATTACCATATAAACATACAAAAATAAATAAACCAACCCTGTATTTCTGTATTCTGGCAATGAATAGGTTAGACACCAAAATTAAAAGCATAATACTATTTTACCATCAATAATGAAAAAAGAGAAATGCTTAAGTACAAATCTAACAAAATGTGCCCAGAACTTGTAAGCTATAAAACACTCATGAAAGAAATCAAAGAAGACCTCATAAATGGAGAGACACATCCCATTCGTGGCTGGGAGGTGACATAGTAAAGATAACCATTCTTCTCAGTTTGACACACAGGTTGAAACAGTTTCTACCCAAATCCCAACAAAATTCTTTATAGATATAAACAGGGTTATTCTAAAACCTATATGGAAAAGCAAAAGAACTAAATTAGGTAAAGCAATTTTGAAAAATAGAAATGAAGTGGGAAGAGTCGCTCTTACTGTAAGGCTTGTGTTGCTGTAGGGTCATGGCTGTAGGGTCCCTCCTGTCAGCAGAGGGACGGGCACAGAGATCCACGGAACATGACGGAGAACTCAACAAATGGTCTCCACCCAAGTACAGCCAGATGACTTTAGAGAAAAGTACAAAAGCAATTCAATGGCGCTTTTCCAAGAAATGGTGCTCCAGCCAATCCACAGGCCAAATAACGGGCACTGACGTGGACATACACACAGTAAAAGTGAACCCAGAGTGGCCTGCAGCCTGGGATCTAAAACACACAGTGACTCAAGTGTCACAAGAAAATTTGGAGAAACCCTTGGGGTTTCACGTGTACAAAGACGTGTCCCAGACGTGACACCAAACACAGGGTCCACAAAAGAAAGGAGCTACGTTTAACCTACTCAACAGTGAAAACTTTTGTCTCGTGAAAGGCTTGTTAAGAGGATGAAAAGACAAGCCACAGACGGGGAGGAAATACGTACAGCCACGGATCTGCCAAGGAGCTCATATCTGGACCATGCAAAGAACTCTCAGAACTCAATAGACAAAGCTCAGGCAGCCCAGCTAGAAAATGGGCCCAAGGAATAAAGGAACATCTCACCACCAAGGACATGCAAAAGGCAGCTAAGTTCCAGAAAAGATGTCCAACATCACTAGCCACCGGGGAAATGCAGACTGAGACCAGGAGATGCCACTACCGCTAACCAGAAGACCTACATGAAGAGCAGGGACAACACGATGGCTAGTTGACAACACGATGCAGAAGAACTGTGTGATACACACATCACTGGTGGAAATGTAAAACGGTTCAGCCACTTTGGATAACCACCTGGTGATTTCTTGAGGCACCAAACATGCACTCCTTCATGGTCCTGCCACCACACTCGCAGGCATTTATCTCAGAGAGATGAAAAAACCTGAACCAAAAACCTGAACATGATGGTTTATAACAGATTTATTTAGAAAATCCTCCAACTGGCCATGGTCAAACTGGGCTCCAGTACGTGCACAGTTAACACGGACACTGTCCAGCAACCAAAGGACCCAGTGATAGTCTACATGGATCTCAAGGGCTGACTAAAAACAAACAAAACCAAACCCCCACTCTCAAAAGGTCACAGTGTGGCTTTATTTATGTAGCACTCCAAAAATTATAGAGATGGAGAATAGATTAGTGGCTGCTGGAGCCATGGATGGAGGGGTGGGTACTGTGACTACCCAGGAGTTTCACCAAGGCATATGATGTTGTCACTCAGTTACTGCACATGATCCTATACGCGGGACACAATGACATAGAACTAACTACACACACACACACAGTGCCAGGGTCGACTTCCTGATTTTGATGTTAGAGTCACATAATGTGCATCCACTGGGGAACACTGGCTGCGGCACACACTCAATCTCTTTCTATAATTATTTCACAATAAAAATTTAAGCATGTGTGCTGAGCAAGGTCTGAGAGCACACTGCTTTTCACAGCTGTAGAAGATTCTGCTGCATTTCTCTTTCCACTTTAATATTTTAACCCCCTTCAATATTTAAAAAGGTGCAAAGCTGCTATTTTTTATTATCCCTTTCTTTTTTCCAGCTTCCCTGACTGTCAATGAGCTGAGGCTTTGAACCAAGTAGTGCGAAATCAGAGAAGGAAACGAAATGAAAAGGTGCTATGGCCAAGGCCACGGCCAGGATTTAGCCTGATGAACTCTGAGGGGACCAGAACAGTCCCAGGAGGCTTTGAAAAGGGAAAGAAGGGCTGGGCATGGTGGCACACACCTGTAATCCCAGTGGCTAGGGAGGCTGAGGCAGGAGGATTACATGTTCAAAGCCAGCCTCAGCAACTCAGCAAGGCCCTAAGCAACTTAGGGAGACCCTGTCTTAAAATTAAAACTATAAAGGGCTGGGGTGTGATTCAGAGGTTAAGTGCCTGTGTGTTCAATCTCCAGTTACCTGCCTTTCCAAAAAAGGGAGAGAGGCCTAGTCCAGAGCAGGTGGAGGTCAGTGCACCAGTTCCACGCTCACTTTCCAAATCATTCCAGAAGGCTGTGGAGGGCCTTTTGGTGATGTATCCACAGATGTGTTCAGCAAAAGACAGAGTGACCCTTCTGCTGCCTATGCTCAGCTGCTCGACTTATCCCAGGGAAAGGCAGCACGTTTGACACTGATTATTGGTAGCACCAGGAGAGATGTGGCTGGCTGCCAGATGTGGCTGCTGTGCTTCAAGAGTTTGGAGTCACAGGGTGCTAAGGACGGCTGGGGGTGTGGGGCTGGGGGAACAGCTGGTAAGCCGTCTTACCTCCAAAACAAGGTCTGAATCCTCATGCTTCCCAATTGTGGTACTTTTATTCAGGACAAAAAAGCCCTCGGCGCTCTTTAGATAGGCTTTCATTCTCTCTACTTTCCCTGTATGAGAGTTTCAGAAAGAACTTTGTTAGAAAAATGCAGCCCTCCAGCTGTTCAACAGCATCAGATTTAGAGTGAATGAAATCACAGAGTCACAAACAAAGGGAAAACTCTGCGAATGTGAGTGGGCTGTGGACTTGACTGTGATCACGAAGATAAGTCTGCACCTCTTCAAAGGCGACTTCCCTAACAGTGCTGTCTAAATAAAAAGAGTTTGGGTCTGATAATCAAACAGAAGACATTTCCTGTGGAACTTGGGGCACAAACAAAAGCTGAAACGACCCCTAAACAAACCTGAATCCCACTGATAACTGCTGCCCACCTCTCAACTTAGTTATCTGACATACCAATCTTCACAGTCAGTATTTTTAACCAATCACTGACTAGCTCTTGGCTGAGTTGCTTATTCTCTCTGTGCCTCAGTTTTATCATCTGTAAAATGGGCTGGATGAGGATTAACTGCAGTAATACAGGTGAAATACGGAGAATGGCACCTGCTCACTCTGCATGTACATCAGTACTCCTGCTACTGATGCTGCTGTTAGCCTGGCTTCTTGAGCTCTGATTCACGGGACCCCAAACTTCCACAGAGCTTGAAGTGCAAAGAGCCAGTCACTGAAGAAACAGGCATTAGACACTTTTTTCCCCTAAATTCCTGCATTTCTTTACATTCTTGGCTAGAATAAAAGGGAGCGATTTCTAAATTAAAAGTATCAAGTTACAGCTTGGCCATGTGATCAGGACCCTGCACATATTTCCCCCCAACATTTTATTATGAAAATGTTAAACATACAGAGAACTTTAAAGAAGTAGATAGTGGACTCCTATATACCCATCACTTGGATTCTACAGTGGATATTTTGCTGTATTTCCTTTCCCATATAAAAATCTCTTTCTTCAGTCATACATCCATTTTATACTTTGATGCATTTCTAAATAAGTTGTGAACATGTTTCTCAAAACAAACACTATGGAGACTTCAGAAGGCTGTAAAATGTTGATAACAATTCATCTGCTCCTTGAATTCTGATCAAGCTATGTCCACATAGCTCCAACTGCAATGTCCTGCAGAGGAATAGCAGTCCCTCCTTTTTCTTTTCAACTGAAAAGTCACTGAAATGCAAAGTTGCTGGACTTAAGGATCAAAGTACTAATCACCTAGCTGTGATGGTGATTCTAGCTTCTCGGGGGCTCTGCTTCTCATCCTCATCTCTGTCATCATTTATTGAGTCTCTAATAAGTGCCAGGCATTGTCACTCTTGAACACATAATTATTCTTCATCCTCAGAACAACCCTGCAAGGTATTGTCCCTACTTTACAGATGATGAAACAGACTCAGAGAGGTTAAGTTCACCCAGAAGTTAAGCGGCAGGGAGAGAACTCTGAGCCTTTGCATGGAATTATTAAGATAGAGATAGCGTCCTCCTCCAGGGCAGGAGGAAATTTTGCATATCATAAAGGTAATGGCCTCTTCTAGGGCCAAGGTTTGCTAGCAGCTTCTCGTAAGACTGGGGTTCCCTGAGCTCAGGGTGCCTTAGCTGGAACACACACTAGCTGTCTAGCATCCACAGGGGCTGTTCTGAACCACTGGGCAGGGCTTGCTGGACCAGAGGAAGCATTGCAGCAGGATTCTCACGTTCCATCTCTGGCCCAGGAGGCTCCTGCCTTCTGCCAGCATCCGTTAAGCTTGTTAGCTTACATATGGGGGTAAAAATCTCAGGCCTTCTGTAATTCCTGACAGTTTGCTCATTACTTCATCTCCAGCCCCCAAAGCTGCCATGCCTGGCAGTAAATTCTTACAGAATAAATGAAATTACAAAACAATGCCCCAAAGTCAGCTCGTGCAACCTCCTAATCTCTGATAGTAACCACCTTTCAGGTTTCCTTCAGTATCTAGTGTCAGTGACATTTTGGAAAACAACGTCTATTTTTAAAGCTGTCTGAGTCAGGCAATGTTTCTCCACTTTGATCTTGCCCTGTGCATTCACAGTCTGCCGGAAAACACTGTAGAAAGTAACTCGAATCTGTAAAGCTCTCAGTGAGCTTTCACTTGATACAACAGAGCGCAGATCACAGTGAAGAGCCAAAGAGCTGCACTCCTCGGGCCAAAGATGGGTCAAAACGGAGGAGGTACAGGAGCTGAATTTCTATGAAGGCCACAGGAGTCAGTGGCCTGGGAGATGCAGAGGGTCTTCCAGGGGATATCTGAAAAGGCGAGGTTAGGTGAGGGGATCTCTCTGGCCACTGGCGGGTGTCCTCCGCATCACCGGCAGCTGGGGGCTCCCCTCCTAATCCCTGCCGTACCCCCCTGGACATCCTAGTGGCCTAAGGTTCCTGAGCGGGCGACCTCCAGGGACAGGGCGGCTGCGCTTGGGGAGGAAGGGAGGATGTAGGGGCAGCTCCTCCGGGTGCTCCTGGGACCGAGTCACCGCGCCTCCTCCCTCCAGCCGCGTCCTCGGGCCGGTCCCTGCTCGGGGCCGCCTCCCGTGGCGAGCCGCACTCACCTGGCGGGAGGAGGAAGCCCCCGCCCAGTGCCCGGCCGAGAGCCCCGCGGGCTCGGGAAGCGCCAGCCCGCTGTGCGGCGAGGCCGCGGGGCCGCGCTCCGCGGAGTCTCCAGCTGGCGGCCCGCTCCCCGCGCGCCCGCCGGCCTGTGTACGCGCGTCGCCATGGCAACGCCGCGCGGCCCGGCCCGGCAGGTGAGGGGCGTGGTCTGCGCGGCGGCGGGGGCGTGGCCACGCGCGCAGCCCCCTCGGGCGTGGGTGGAGCGGCGAGCTGCGGGCCGCAGAGCCGGAAGGCGAGGCGCGGAGAGCACCGAGGCTGCAGCGCGGGGAAGGAGCAGAGCGGGGGTTCCACCCCAGAACCCCGTTTATGACCCTTGTCCCCATCGATGCGGGGGCGGGGCGGTGGGAGGCCGGAGGGGCTGGAGCAGGAGCCGCGCGGAGGCGAGACCCCCCAGCCCCACCCCGCGCCCTCTCCTTAAGGACCCCAAACTGAGTCCGCTGAGGGACCGTGGCCTGTGGGGCGCGGGTGGGGCTGCGGAGGGCTGCGGCGACCCAGAGAAGGGGGTCTCTTCCAGGGCTTCCAAACCCGCGCCCCTACCGCCCGGCCTTCCCTGTTGTTTATCTCTGCAGACATCCCGGGGTCACTGTGCGTGTGACTGTGGCCCCAGAATTGGCCTGGACTAGGGGATAGGGCGTGTCCGGAAGATGTGCAAATCTGACCTGCCCACCCGCCCTGTCCAAGCACCCCGCACCTCCTCCTGCGGAAGGCCTCTTCTTACTCGCAGGAAGTGGCCGAGGAGGTACCTGGAGAAAAACTCTACGTTTTTTAAAGAAATATGAACCGTGGCCGACCCTACCCTAGTCAATAGGAAGACCACAGAAGAGGGAAATCAGGGAAATCAATTCGGGCTGCTCCAAGATACTGGGTTTTCTAGCCAGCTGCCTGGGCCCGGGGCCTCTCTCCCACTCCTGTGTCCACCCCTCTATGCTCGTCTTTAGCCCAACCCTTGTCCTCAAATTCCACCCAGGACTCGGACTTGCTCACTACCAGACAGATCCAGTGGAAGGCATGCCAGCCCTGAGCTAGAACAGCCCACCGCTTCTGCCAGGTTTCCGAGATCATATCTTGTGGTCATGCCATATCTCAATGAAGAAATACTAAACCAAGGGCAGAGCTGACACTCAGAGCCACTGGAGCAGAAATTGCAAGGGTTTGATTGGATCCTCCCTTCCCCGAATGCTGCTGTGACATCCTGGGCATGTAAAATTCCCCAAATCCAATTGGTTGTGATCCATTTTCTTTACAGAAGCAAAATAAAACTCCCAGTAACATAGGGCTTTATGTTTTCTCTTTAAACAATAATGGATATTAAAAATGCTTTCCTTGAAGAACAGATAGGAGGTGTCTAGACTATTTGGACTCCTTAGTTGTGCCTGTAACCTAAGCCATTTTACTGAGCTCTGGGTAGCTTCTAGGGCCATGTTGTGGGATGGTAAAAATCAAAAGTGTGGGCAGCTGAAGAGCCGAGAATATTTCCATTGTCCCTAGCTGTCCTCAGAATGCCTAGTGTTAACCAAGGGCTTTTTACCTACTGGGTACTGGCCTTTATATTGGTCATCTTATTTAACCCTTGTCATAACTGTGTGTGTGGGAAAAGCACCCAGACTGAGGCAGAGAGCCACCTAAAATATCAGCAGTCATCATTACTCCTAGTAAATCACCCCCATGCCCTTAATGGGGACATAAGCCTCACAGACACAGAGGAATATGCCTGAGGTCACAAATGCTAAAAAATTAATTGAATCATGGGCTGGGATTGCAGCTCAGCGGTAGAGTGCTTGCCTCGCATGCATGAGGCCCTGGGTTCGATCCTCAGCATCACATACAAAGCAATAAAATAAAGACATTGTGTCCATCTACAACTAAAACAATATTTTAAAAAGTTAATTGAATCTGTAGGTGTTTGTTGAACCCAGGATGCAAAGAAAGGACCACTGACTCCAATTTTAAATCAAATTAAGCAAGCTTATATTGTGTGTGTCCATATTAGCTGTACAGCGGCTCTCTCTGCAAACAGGGCCAGAGATCAGCAGCCTGGTCTCAGAGCAGAGAGGTTTGTATATCTCAAAGAGTTACAAAAGTAGAGCTTTGGCAAGCATCATACAGATAGCAAATTAATGAACTTATAGTTTAACATTTCTAGGTAGGGAATAAACTCAGACTTTAACCTTGACATTTAGGAGGCGTGGTTGAGATTTTAGGGAAAGTGATTACCCAGTCAAAGCTATCTACTCAAAAAGCCAGGTGCTGAGGGGTTCAAGGAATGAGCAAGAATTCCTAACAAACTGAACAAAAATGAATTTTTTTTATGACCTCAGGATGAGATGGTTCCCAGACTTTAAATAGAATTAGACTGGGTCCATCATGTTCTTCAACTTACAATTTCTGGTGTGGGAAAGTGCTGTGCATTCAGTAGAAACCATATGTGAATTTTGCATTTTGGTCTTCTCCCAGGTTAGGGACATCTGCAGGATGCCATTCCCTCCATGCTGAGTAGTGGCAGCCACACCATTGCAGGAGGAAATAGTTCTTTGCAGCACACGGTGTGGCTAAGCTGGGGTGTTGGGTGAATTACGCATATTCAATGTGTTTTTGAGCTTTGGTTTTTTCAATTTGTGATGGGCTCACTAGGATGTAACCCCATTGTAAGATAAGGAGCATCTGTAGATGAGTGTCACTGGGAAGGTATTTCTCCTGAGGGACTACAGGTGACAGCTGTCACAACCATAAGATGACAACTGCTTGCCATCTGCTCCCCTCACTTCTGACAGGAGCAGGCTGAGCTCCTGTCTGTCCCGAGGGCCCAGGCACAGGGCAAGGGTTCATAAGCTAGGAGGGGGCAGCTTAGGCTTGTCACCCGCTCCAACTGCTAGACCCTCGGTGCTGGGCTTCCTCCTTCAACTTCTGCTCCCAGATAACCTCATTGCCCCCTAGCCACTTTCCCTGGGCTGTCCTTGTCCCCTCCCTGGAGACCTGGCTGATGCTTCTGTTGCCCTTGCATTTCAACACGGAATGAAAGCTGGCTTTAGGCCTCAGCCCGACCTAGGAGAGGCGGGAGAGACCTGTGCTGGGAAGACAGTGCAAGAAAGAGAATGTAAGAGCAGGAAGGAGCCGCCATTGAGCAGGATGATGGATGACAGGGCAGAGAAACTGTCTGGCCTGCTAATAACCTGACCATATAAGCTGAACAAATAGAAACTTCCATAGCAAGTAGATGCTCACAGAGGCCTATGAAAATAACGTAAACTGTGGAAAGACTAGCTGGCACCTGGTCCCTGGCAGAAGATGAGGAAACCTACAGCTGGGTCTCCCATGGACTCAGATTGCTAGTTTGGACCATTTCTCTTGCAAACTAGTTTCCAAAGTTGGTTCCCTTGGTTCCTCGTGTTCCGTCTGTGCATTTTGTTAGGAAACTGCAGGCCAAGTGTGCTGATCCCGCCTTTGAAGACTGGCTTTTTTTTTCTTCTTTTTCATATATTGTCTTTTCCTTCGCTGTCATCTGTAACATGGAGATGATAATAGCATTGAGCGGAAGGATTCAATGGGCTGATATGAATGGTGCTGTAGGTCTGTGCCTGGTACAACAGAATCGCTCCAGGGGTGTTTGCAGTCACTGGTGGCTGTTGCTTTCCCCCTCAGTGCTGTGGAAGGATGGCTCCCATCTCAACCCAGGTCACAAACATCCTGGAGCTTTGATTGGCATCAAGAGTCAGTGTCTCCAAACCAAGCAAACCTGAGATCTGCACAGTGTGTATCATCTCTCCAACTTCCTTGGACTTTTCTGGATGTGGATATCAGAGGTAGACTGAGGTCCCTCCCCTGGTGACCATCTAGAAGAGATTTCTGGAAACCTAGTAGCATCTCTGAGGCGGCACTTCTTCTACTTCCGGGCATCTGGGCAAACTCCCATTAGTTTTTGTGCGTTCCAGTGAACCTTGATGGGTGTAGGCAACAAAGCCAGCTCATGTTTGTTAAGGCACACTAGGCACCAGCCATGTGTCATGTGTAGTTTTATTTAATTCTTAGCCCAACCCTTTCACAGAAAGGGGAACTAAAGCACAGGGAAGTCAAGTAGCCTGCCCAGTGACAATTTTTGTAATTGGTGGTTCCAGAATTCAACTGCTGGCTGTTCCACTCCGAAGGGCGG
>PVHX01027495.1:7772-19422 GCA_004024805.1 Geosciurus inauris | reverse complement strand
CATCAAGAATCTCCAGAACTTTGATTCAAAATAAACTCTTCTGTTTATTCATTGATTATCACAGGTACTTTTTGCAGTTACAAAAACCTGGCTATTAAATTGGGTGAGCCTGAAAGGCCAAAGCTATAAGCACATGTCTTATATGTATTGGCAACTCATTCATCAAAAGATGTTCAGGAAAATCATTGATTTGCAGTTTATTGGCAACCCATTCATCAAAAGATGTTCAGTAAAATCATTGATTTGCAGTTTTGCTACACATGATGATTTATTGCAAATCTTTAAAATACACTGATGCCTAGGTCTCTCTCCAGGGATATGGATTACATTGTTTTAATGAAATTTGTATTGTGGAATTTGAAGATCACTTCAGATGACTGTACATTTCAGCCAGAACTGGAAACCATTGGTTCACAGCTGAAAATGCATTGACTCTGTATAATTTTCATGTTTGCTGTGTGGGTTTGCCCATTTTAGCCTTTTAGGTGGAGGTTCATAGAAACAGATTTGCCATGTTGAAGAAAAATGAAAGGATAAATTTCTTACATACTCAAATATTTAGACAAGTAGCTGGATAAAATGTCTTCTCACTAGATATCTTTGTCTCTTGTTTCATATTAAAAATTATTTTATGCAAAAAAGATCTAGATTTAGTCTGGGTTAAAAATCACAAGTAGTCAGCCCTTAGGGAGGCTGACACAGGAGAATTGCGAGTTCAAAGCCAGCCTCAGCAATGGCGAGGCACTAAGCAACTCAATGAGACCCTGTCTCTACATGAAACACAAAATAGGGCTGGGGATGTGGCTCAGTGGGTTGAGTGCCCCTGAGTTTAATCTCCAGTAGTGCCAGAGACCAGGCCCTGGTCAGGCCCAGAACAATCCCCACTGATGTGCCAACCCTTGCTGGATCCCATGCACAGGATTTCCCCCAAGCAGTGCAGGGGACCATGCTGTGGCTCCCTATGTGCCAAGCATCACTCACCCAGCCTTCCTTCAGCTTGGTACACTGTAGCCATCACCATAGTCCTCCCCATGTAGTATCCTCCATCTTAGCACAATAGACATGTCCTGGATGCAGAGGCCCACGGTAGCATTACATCTCTTAACAGGCAGCCCAAAGCCATTGTAAGGCCTCCCTTTCAGCTCCATCTCAGAAAGCAGTTTTATCCATCTTGGGACACCCCCACTGCAATGTTGAGTCATCTCTGCTACTGCTGCCACCATCTTTAGTTGCAGTAGCATCCATCTTGGGGCACTGGCTGGGGACTGGAAGCCCAACACTAAGATGAGGTACAGGTAATCTGAAGGGACACTATAAGTTATAAGATAGAAATTGCAATGTCTCAGATTCACAGCACAAGGAAGACACATAAACAACATAAAAAAATAAGGAAAGAAGCCAAGTGCAGTGGTGCATGACTGTAATCCCAGCACTTTGGGATGCTAAGATAGAGAATTATGTATTCAAAGCCAGCCACAGCAATGGCAAGGCACTAAGCAACTCAGTGAGACCCTGTCTCTAAATAAAATACAAAATCATGCTGGGGATGTGACTCGGTGGTCAAGTATCCCTAAGTTCAATCCCTGGTACCAAAAATAAAAATTAAAACTAAGGAAGGAAAATGTCCTCAAAAAAGATATTATATTAATATAATCCAGGGCTCAGGGTGTGGCTGACTGGTGGAGTGCTTGCCTAGCATGTGTGAGGCACTAGGTTCAATTCACAGCACTGCATATAAATAAATAAAGGTCCATCATCAACTAATAAAAAATTAAAAATATACTAGAATTCATTTACAGTACAGTTGATAAAATGTCACAGAAGAAATTCAGAATGTACATAATTGAAATAATATTGAATTAAGAAATGACATACGAGAGCAAATACATTCAGAAATTGATCAAACCAACAGAGAGATAAGGGAGCAAATATAGATAGCAAAAATTCTAAAAAGTAATAGCAATTTTGAAATAAAAACAATCAGAAATCATTCAAATGAAGAAAACAATAAACCAAATAAAAAACCCAATAGAAAGCATTACCAACAGACTAGATCATTTGGAAGACAGAACCTCAGTTATTAAAAAACTATATATATATACACACACACACACACACACATATAACTATATATATATATATATATATATATATATATATATACACACACACACACAAACAATCTTGAAAATAAAGTTGGCCACACAGCGAAGGTGATAGGAAACCATGAACAGAACATCCAGAAATTATGGAATAGCATCAAAAGACCAAATCTAAGATTTATCAGGATAGAGGAAGGCACAGAGATTCAAAGGAATGGACAACTTCTTTGAGAAAATGATATCAGAAAATTTTCTAAGCATGAAGAATGAATTGAAAAATCAAACACAAGAAACTTACAGGACACCAAATGTACAAAATTATAACAGATCCACACCAAGGCACATTAAAATGAAAATGCCTAATATACACAATAAGGATAGAATTTTAAAGGCTGCAAAAGGAATCAGATTACAAATAGGCGGACACCAATTCAGATCTCAGCAGATTTCTCAATCCAGAGCCTCAAAGCCAGGAGATCCTGGTTCTACATACACCAAGCTCTGAAAGAAAATGGATGCCACCCGAGAATCTTATATCTAGCAAACTGAAGCTTCAGATTTGATGATGAAATAAAAACCTTTCATGATAAATGTAAGTTAAAAGATTCACAGCAAGAAAACTTGCACTACAGAGCATTCTCAGCAAAATATTCCAAGAGTTGAAAATAATAACAACAATAAAAATAAGCAAAGAGAAGAACTGCAATAAAGAAAAGTCCAATAATAGGAGACAACAACTCAAGTTAAAAAAAATAAACCAAAATGACCAGGAATACAAATCACATTTCCATAATAACTCTGAATGTCAATGGCCTAAACTCCTCAATCAAAACACATAGACTGACAGATTAGATTTTAAAAAGACCCCAAAATATGCTGCCTTCAATAACTCATCTCACAGGAAAAGATACTGACAGACTTTAATGTGAAAGGGTGGAAAAAACATATTCACTCACATGGACCATGTAAACAATCAGGGGTTTCCATCCTCTTATAAGATAATGTGGATTTCAAACAAAAGTTAGTGAAAAAGGATAAAGAAGGAAGGAAATTTTATACTGCTTAAGAAAATCATACATCAACAAGACATAATGATCAAAAATTTCTAAGCCCCAAACAATGGGGCATTAGGTATATCAAACAAATCATTCCTAACTACAAGAATCAAATAGACCACAAAACAATCATACTGGATGATGTAAAGAGACCTCTCACACCACTGGATAGAGCATCTAAACAAAAACTAAACAAAGAAACTATAGAACTCAACAAAACAATCAATAATTTAGACAACAAACATGTATAGAATATTCCATCAATGAGCAAATACACATTTTTATCATTAGCACATAGATCCTTCTCCAAATAGACTGTATTTTATACCACAAAGCAAGTCTTGGCAAATACAAAAAAAATACAGAGATACTACACTGCATTCTATCTGACCATAATAAAATAAAATTAGAAATCAATGACAAAATAAAAAATAGACTCCAACATCTAGAGACTAAATAATATGCTATTAAATGACACATGGATAACAGAAGACCCCAAGGAGGGAATAAAAAAAATTCTTAGAGTTAAATGAGAACTCAAATATAACATATAAAAATCTCTGGAGCATTATAAAGGCAATGCTAAGAGGAAAGCTTATTGCATTTAGCTCATTTATTTAAAGAATTGAAAGTCAACTAATAAACAATCTGATATTACATCTCAAAGCCCTAGAAAAATAAGAACAAACCAAAACCAAAAGAGTAGAAGACAAGAAATAATTATAATCGGAAGATAAATCAATGAAATTGGAAGAAAAGAAATAAAATTGACAAACTCTTAGCCACTCAAACAAAAAAGAGAGAAAATTCAAATTTAATAAAATTCATCATGAGAAAGAAAATATCACAACACACACTAGTGAAATACAGAAGACACTTAGAAGCTAGTTTGCAAATTTATACTCCAGTAAAATATAAAACCTCAAAGACACTGACAAATTTCTATAGGCATATAATCAAATCAATCTGAGTCAAGAGGACAGAAACAATTTAAACAGATCAATTTCAACCAAAAAAAAAAAGGAGGAGAAGAAGAAGACTTCATCAAAAGTCTCCCCACTAAGAAAAGCCTGAGACCAGACAGATTTATAGCTGAGTTCTACAAGACCCATAAATAACAAACAACTAATACCAATACTCCTCAAATTATTTTATAAAATAGAAAAGGAGGGAATGCTTTCTAACTCACTTGTTGAAGCAAGTATCATCCTGATACCCTACCTAAGCAGAGACACATCAAGAAAAGAACATAGGTGCAACAAATCTCAATAAAATTCTGACAAATTGCATATAAAAACAAATTTTAAAAATAGTGCACCATGATTCAGTGGGGTTCATTGCTGGGATGCAATTTGGTTCAACATATGAAAATCAATAAACATACTTAATGATAAGAATGATATGATTATATCAATTGATGCAGAGAAAAACTAGGAATAGTAGGAACATA
Source organism: Geosciurus inauris (assembly GCA_004024805.1). Lineage (NCBI taxonomy): Eukaryota > Metazoa > Chordata > Mammalia > Rodentia > Sciuridae > Geosciurus > Geosciurus inauris. The sequence continues at coordinate 14,815 of PVHX01027495.1, read as the reverse complement.
CATCAACATTGTAACAGCTATCTATACTACACCCAAGGCAAATATCATTCTAAATGGAGAAAAACTGGAAGCATTTCCTCTAAATACTAGAATAAGACAGGATGCCCTCTTTCACCACTTCTATTCAACATAGTTCTTGAAACTCTAGCAGAGCAATTAGACACAAGAACAAAATTAAAGGGTTATGAATAGGAAAAGAAGAACTCAAACTATCATTATTTGCTGATGACATGATTCTTTATTTAGAGGGTACAAAATATTCCACCATAAAACTCCCAGAATTAATGCATGAATTCAGGAAAGTAGCTTTAAAAACATATTAGTAGACTCAACTTACAAAGTTTAAACAATTTAGAGTACTTGAATTTATATTTATCAGCTGATGTTTTAGCTGTTTATAGATATTCTATAATACATTTTTGAATCCTATTTACATCAAACATAATTCACATGTTTTTTACAGTAAATTTTAAGCAGGACACAACGGTGCATGCCTGCAATCCTAGCACCTTGGGAGGCTGAGACAGGAGAATCAAAAATTCAAAGCCAGCCTCAGCAACAGTGAGATGCTAAACAACTCAATGAGACCCTGTCTCTAAATAAAATATAAAATCGGGCTGGGGATGTGGCTCAGTGGTTAAGTACCCCTGAGTTTAATCCCTAGTGCCAAAACCAGTAAGTTTTATGTTACCCTCCAAAACCATAATACACTTTCCCTTTTGAATATAGCCCTCTTTGCTCAGTCCTATCTTTAATAGGACATGCTCTTTTTTCTTCACTCCCACTCTCTAACAAGAGAAAGTGTTACCTTTTTCTTCACCAAGTTTATTATCCTTGAACAGGAACAATATATCTACCAGAGGATCTAAAAAGTGAATTTCAACATAACTTCAACGTGCACCTGGGACTCCCTGTCAGGGCACATCTGGAATTTAGATTTTGAATAGCTTCTTTTAAAGCCTTCAGTTTTTCCTGATGGGAGAATCATAGCCTCAGGGAGAGAAGTCCCCTGTGTTTCTTCTGTACTAATAAAACAATAAAACTTCTTTTTTATTTTTCTCAAACCATGACTTCATTATTAAATTGGCATGAATTGGCATTGGGGACAAGGATCAAGCTTTCAGTTACACATTTGGTGACCCCATTTGGGACTCCAGAATAGTCCCCACTCCACCTTTCTTTGGCTGGCCTCATACTCCAAGCAACCCCATTTCCATGCTGAGAATGTAAAGTAAATTTTTTGAGAGCCAACTGCTTATAAGTTGGGAGATGGGTGAGTGTACCTTGGGTTAAACAAGAGATGGTTCTCCTGTGAATAAACAAGGGACTGAGGATATTCTGGCAACTTCCCAGCAGATGCCAAAGCTCCTTTGCTTTGGGGAACAGCTGCCTTCCTTCCCTCAACTGTACAAATTACTCCATTTATGTATACATTAAGAAAAAAGAAACTGAATGCAGTTTATTTTTTTAATGTTATTGTATTTTTTATATCTTTATTTTACTTGCTTATATTTATGTGGTACTGAGGATCGAACCTAGTGCCTCACACATGCTAGGCAAGCGCTCTACCACTGAGCTACAGCCCCAGCCCCTGAATGAAGTTTATTTGTGACACCTTGATCATTTTGTAAGCTACTGTGGTGTGCAAACTGAGACCCATGATTCTACACATTTTGTTCCTCTTTGTGGGAACATGTAGTTCGACTTTATGTGGACATTTGTGGACCACTGGTGTAGAAGTCATGATAAAGTGGGTGTTGGAAAATTGCCCCCAATTTCCCCTATCTGGACTCTTTTTAAGTTTTCCATCTATCAGCCATGGTTTGGAGATTCTGTCTGTCTCTGTTTATTTTTTAAGTTGTAGACAGACACAATGCACTTTATTTATCTGTTTATTTATTTTTATATGGTGCTGAGAATTGAACCAAGTGCCTCACACATGCTAGGAAAGTGATCTACTATTGACCCACTGACCTAGCCCCTTTATTTGTTTCTGTCCCTTTAAGACATTCGCAATAGTGTGTTGATTCTATAGATTTTTTTCTAGGGAAAGATCTTAGCTGAATGGGCCCCTATTGTATAAACCTGTCTAAGAAAGAGATGATGTTTTCCTGTAACAATATGATCTTTGAATGGCATTCTGAATTATTGTACAATCTTGCATTTGGAAATTAGGCTGTCAGAGATAAGTGAAAAATTCTGTAGGAACAGGCATGGATGCAATTACATAACAAGTCTAATCCATTAAAAATGAAGTTGGAGGCAAAAGATGATACTTCTAATGAGTAAGTATAGGAGGACACCAAAAAAGGGTTTACAAACTTTTGTTTTGAAACCTCTTTGATATAAGTATTGCTTTTAGCCTGGCACTGGGCACCTGCAAATTATCCTGCTATGGGTTAGAGACAACAGTTTTGGAATAAAAAAAAATTTCCAAGAAGTCTGCCTATATGATAGATGTGCAAAGAGAAACTGGCCTCTTCCCTGCTTTCCAACCACTCTTTGCCATGGGAATAAAATCAGAGTTTGAGAACAAGGCTCAGTTCATAGATTCTGAAGACAAAATCTTTGTGGGCTGCAGTCCTCACTGATTTTGTTTCATGGTTTTTGTCTCATGGGTTCAGAGACTAAAATCCATGGATGGTGGCAAAGGACAAATCAATAAAACACATAAGATTTGTTTTAAATGAGAGAATATAAAGGGGAAACTGGAAGAAAGATTTTCCACTTCACTATACTAGTCTGAGGAATTAAGGCTTCTGGATAGACATTTATCAGAGTCCGTACAGAACACACATAAAAAGCATTGGGGCTAATTGTTGGAATCTATGCTGTGCAGATGTTCGGAAGGTACCAAGGCTGTTTGGTTGGTCCATGACTTTCTGATTCCCTGTACAATTTTAATCCTGAAGTCTGAGTTTTTTTGTATCCTCTACTTGATTTTACCCAAATTTCCATTTTCCTGACACTCTGGGGAAACACAGTGGACTGAAATGCTTGACCTCACAGGGTTGCCTTTACATTTGAAAAAAAAAAAAAAAAACCCTTTATCTGGGCCTATTACCCTCATTGTCTGATGATTAACTAGACTGTCTTAAATGGTGATGGAAGATAAATGCTGCCAGTCTCATGGAACAGGGCAATGGGTTCTGGTACCTTTAGACTATAAACATTGTCTCCCTTTTAAAGATTGACAGGAAGCCCCATTTAGCCAGGGGACACTTCTGTGTAAGTGTAACCCTGTTGCCCACAGAGCTAAAATGCAATGGTCTCTTCAAATCCCAATGAATGCAAGTGCCCATGTCTTGCTCTCCTGATTTCTGCAGAGATCCCTAACAATCTCTGTATGGTCAACATGATCTTTATTGGACAAAGTGCCCTAGATACTTAGGTATATAAAGATAGTCTCCAGATACAGTTGGCACTAAGGAACTCACTTAAAGTTCATGGCATTATGATAATTATAAGGGAGACTGGTCAAATAATAGCCTGTGTACCAACCCCTTGAGTGCAAATCGCAAGTAAACTAAACATATAACCAAGCATATTCAACCCACTGCATTCATCTTTTCAATATAAATTATAATTGGCTCTATATAAGAAAACTTGGCAGCATCATTTGTCATAGATCATCCAAAATTTTACATGACAGTTTTCAAAGCTACTTGTATTTACTCATTGGTTTTATTTAACAGAATAATAAATACATTCAGAAGGAAGCAGTTTTGTATCTTAGCAGTAGGGGCCTGATGAAGCTACATTATTTAAATCCTACTAAAGCTACAAGACAATGTGCAATCTTCTTTGATATTTACATTTGAAAAAAGTGGATTTCAAGTGCTGAAAATAGACTTTCCTGGGTAAAAATGTATGACAAAATTCTCATTTCACTTTTAAGGTGTCATATATATATAAGTTAAAAAAAATTTACAATTAATTTTTCTGAAATAAGTTATCTAAAGAATAAAAAGCCCTCCACATAAATTAAAAGTGGGGACAATGGAACCATTGGCACATTTTCTCAGGATGTAGCCAATTTTTTAAGAAGTATAGTTGAGCTATTGTCTGCACACACGTGCATGATAGGCAGAGTGAGTGAATTATGCTAAGAATTTGTTTTGAGAGTACTCGGTCCTTGGTGACCTAAAAAAGATGTGGATTCAGACGACATTACATGGTGTAATAGCCTGCAGGTAGAACAAAATTTTCCTTTCCTGGGAAGCTAGAGTCCTCTGGCCCAGAACTTTGACCTGTGTTCAGTGAGACTCACAGAAACCCATCTGCTCTCACCTCTACTAAAACCAGCCCCTAGGAACAATTCTGATATATAGAACTTACAACAATCAACTAGGTTTTACTGGACGTATGTCAGAAAATATTACCTTGAATTATGGTGCCATAGACAAGTGTCACTGACACAGAAAAGAACATAAACAGAGTAAATGAAGCATGTTATATATACATTAACAACTGAGATCACATTGTTTTTCAACTTCATGTATTTATTTTCTATGACTTGTGGTACAAGATATATCTTTGAGTACTTGAATTATTTCACTAAAATTATGTACTAAATGTACTTAAATTATTTCACTTAAATTATGTCACCCTTTATGCACTTAAATTATTTCACTTCTTGATTTCAATAAAAATTCTTTACATAGCAGCACTTGAGATGATGATTGAATCTTGGAAAGTGGTAAATCAAGCATTTACTATTCATCATAAAAATAAAATTTAATATTTAAAACAAAATAATTTTTCCTTATTGGTAGCATTCTAATATCTAAAGTATATTTATGAATGTTTAGCTACACAATTACTATAGTACCCCAGTTATTGCATAAATATGAAATGTCTCAAGTAAAAAATTCAAACACTTGGAGGAAAATCTAAGAGTTAGAATAAAAAGGAATTAACACTGTGGAACTTTTCTTAATTCAAACTAATTCACTGCTCAATGAGCAGCACTAACTTTTCCTACCTAGTCTATGCAAATTTCAGGAGAAGTGAATCTATCTTTATCTTTTCTGATTGTCTCAAAAGACATTTTCTTTTACTTTTAAGTTAAAGGGCATAAGTTGCACATAAATAACTTTAAAAAATTAAAAACTTGCATATGGTAAAACTGAATTAAAAACTACAAAATCCTTGTATTGTTTATATTTTATGCATATTTGTGTGCACATATTATATTTTGTGTCTACACGGTACCAAATTGGATTATAAAAGAGAATTTTTAAAATTAATAAAGCAGATCCACATCCTTTCTAGTTTATGTGACTTAAAACTTTAATGAAGTTAGAATGTTTTTCTAAGAAACACTCAGTAGAAGCTTTCCCTGAGAAAGCACCAACATTGGTCTTAGTAGATATTGTTTAAACCTACTATTAAAAGAAATAGAAGAAAACATTTCTGGAAAAATAAATGAATTAAAGAATTTTTTAAAAAAAAATTAAAAGAATTAATAATTTAGACAAGCAAAACACCATCACAAGCATGATTTTTCTAGTTATGGATGTACATAATACATTTATTTGATTCATTTATATTAATGTGGTACTGAAGATCAACCCCAGTGTGTCACATATGCTAGTCAAGTGCTTTACCACTGAGCCACAACCCCCAGCCCAATTCATGAGATACTTCATAGCCAATTTCAACAGAGAATGCACCAGACACTTGAAAACAGACAAACTGACATTACCTAGTGTAAGAAGTACAAAGTAAGAAGAAAAAAAAACAAAAAACAAAAAAACTGAGTCCAGTGCAGTGACCAAAGCCTGTAATCCCAGCACTTAGGAAGGCTGAGACAGGAGAATCATGAGTTCAATACAAGCCTCAGCAACAGCGAGGCACTAAGCAACTCAGTGATACCCTGTCTCTACATGAAACAGAACAAACGACTGGGGATGTGGCTCACTGGTCAAGTGCCCCTGAGTTCAATCTCCAGTACAAATAAATAAATAAACAAACTGAACACAAGGGTAGACACTTTTGAGATGTCAGTTGAACAAACTTATTCAAAGATTTAATGATACAATGGCAAAATCTCAATTTCATCTGCACAATAATGCAACCATATCAAAATCCCAAAAAGCCATTTGGTTTATTTGCATAACTTTTAAAAAATATTTTTGTAGTTGTTGGACCTTTATTTTATTTATTATAAGCAGTACTGAGAGCGAAACCCAGTGCCTTACACATGCTACTAAAGCACTCTACCACTGTAGTCACAACCCCAGCACATATTTTATAGCTTTATTGTGGTAAAATTTAAGTATAATAAAACACACATATTTGAAGTATGCAACTTGACCAGTTTTAACATGTATGTAAGCAAATCAGTCAATATAAAAAGCATTTCTAGTATTTAAAAAAACTGTAATCATGCAGACTGTTTTCTTCATATTAACATTAGAAATCAATTACCTTAAGATATATATAACCCCACCCCCACATGCAAACTCTTTCAAAATTAAATGGCATGAGAGGGGTGCGGTGGCTCAAGCCTCAAGAAATAATTAAAATATAACTTATAGGAATAACAGTTTTTAAGTAATTTAAAGTTTAACTACACTGCATAAAAAGATTAAGAGCAATGTTCCACTATTTATCAAAAAAACTGTAATCATGCAGACTGTTTTCTTCATATTTACATTAGAAATCAATTACCTTAAGATATATATAGCCGGGCGCGGTGGCTCAAGCCTGTAATCCCAGCACTTAGGGAGGCTGAGACAGGAGAATCATGAGTTCAAAGCCAGCCTCAGCAACGGTGAGGCACTAAGCAAGCAACTCAGTGAGACCCTGTCTCTACATAAAAACACAAAAAATAGGGCTGGGGATGTGGCTCAGTGGTCGAGTACCCCTGAGTTCAATCCCTGGTACCAAAAAAAAAAAAAAAAAAAAAAAAAGATATATATAACCCCACCCCCACATGCAAACTCTTTCAAAATTAAATGGCATGAGAGGGGTGCGGTGGCGCAATTCTGTTTTATGTAGAGACAGGAGAATTGCGAGTTCAAACCAGCCTCAGCAAT
>PVHX01027494.1:0-19321 GCA_004024805.1 Geosciurus inauris | reverse complement strand
TAGCAGATATTTGATGTCACAACTGTTGGGGATTAGAGGGTAGGAGAAGAGCAAGAGAGAAAAGAGGGAAGGCAAAAGAATGAAGGGAAAGAAGAAGGGAGCAGAGAAATAAAACTAAATATTAAACAATAGAACTGTTAGGAGAAAAAGATAAAGGATAGAATTAAAAATAAGCAAAAAAATATGTAAAAAGTCTCAATGTAAATAAGAAGGTAAGGTTCCTTTCATCTCCAGTAGGTGGCGTTGTCCATTGTTTGCTGGACTTTCCCTGCTGGTGTCCTGGGTGCTGGTCCCACGGCAGGGTGAAACTCTGAGCCGCTGGTAAAGTCGCTCTTCCACCATGTGCTGCTTCGTGGCCAAAGTTTGCTCTCAGGTGTTCACCTGTGCCCCCTGGTGTGTAGGAAGCTCCGCCGTGTTAGAAGGTGGTCCACAAAGAACAATAGCTGGGGTTCTGCTCAGGAGACAGTTAGTCCACAGTAGCAACTGCTAGCGGTCTCCCGCGGCTGGGTGGGCGCTGGGGCCAGGCACCCTGTGTGGAAGCAGGCCATGCACGCCTGGGGCAAACTCCGGGCTGGAGCCCTGGGCCGGAGCCCCCACCGCAACTGCGCTCCACCAGTTGGCACCGAAGTCACACTGCCCGCAGCTACTGCTGCCTCCCGATGGCCCTGCGCACACACACGCGAGTGAGACTCTTGCATGGGACGGTGAGCTGGAGAATGATGCCAAGAAGCTGGTTGGAAAACGGCACCTCCGCTACTTCCAGCCTCGGTCCCGGAGAGCCTGAGCCCTGGGCCGAGGCCCTGGCTGCAACTGCGCTCCGCTGGTCGGCGCCAAAGTCACGCTGCCCGCGGCTACTGCTTCCTCCCGGTGGTCCTGCGTGCACACACGCAAGCGAAACTCCTGCGGGTGATGGTGAGCCCCTGAATGATGCCAAGAAGCTGGCTGGAAAGCGGCACCTCCACTGCTTCCAGCCTTGGTCCCAGGGAGCCTAGCACAGAGTAGACCATCTAGGCCGCCATCTTGGAACCTCTCTCCCCTTACTTTTCTTAAGAGTCTGCATTTGAGAGAAAATGCTGAATCCTTGATTTCTGAGTCTGACTTATTTCACTTAGCCATTTTTACCGGAGGGAAGTGTTACTTCATTTTGAGTTTGATTTGCATTTCCCTAGTGATTACTGATTTTGAGCATCATTTCATATACTCGTCATAGAATTGTCTGAAATTGGGATATAGACATAGATAGGACTCTGACATGAACTTCCAGACTTTAGGCAAATATGTATATCAAATGAAAAAGCTATTTATTTCAATAGTACTTTTATATTATACCTCTGTCACCACTCTTGCTTTCCAACATTATAGTCTAGGCAATTTTCTTGAAAAAATTGATACTTTTTACCTTTCTTCCCGTTGTTGATACTTTTCTTTAATCTTTAGAAAGAATGTATAATATTTTATTAAAAGCTTATTAATATGATTTTTAAAAAAATTATTTCTGTGATTACATTATTTGGAACAAATACATGAGTTGACTTAACTCAGGAAGACATTCTAACTGGAAACCTAGTAGGTATTAAGTAGAAATTGATAATTTGTGTATAAAATTTATCAACCAGACTAATATGCAATATTATCATGAATGAGTGAATAAATGAATTAATGCATGACTGGAGGAATAAGAAAGAAACAAAGGTGGTTGTGAAAGTTTGAGCTACCAACCAGATAAGCAAAATAGCTGTAGAACTACTTCAATTATAAAAGTATGATATTTAAGCAGGAATAGACAGATTAATGGCATCAAATCAAGAAGCCAGGAACAGAGGGAGGTGTGTGTGTTTGTGTATGTATTTGTATCTTATAAAGATGCTATAGTATTAAGGATAGGATATTACAAAAATGGTGTCAAGAAAATGAACTTCATGTCTGATCATTATACAACTTTTGGCTATTGAACGGACATTCCTTTTCTCTTCAGTAGTACTTTCTGTAATTAAGAATTTGAAGCATCCTTTGGATTTTAATTTTCTATGTATATATGATTATGGAGAAAGAACTCTGCCATGTTATTTCTTACATTAAAATATTAACTTTTAAAAAGAGCTTTCATAGTTTTACTGCTATTATAGCTTTCTGGGAAAGCATAGGTCAAATAAATTTGAGGCATAATTGCTCTTTTTAGGTAGACAAAACTTAGAGAACTCTTCTTTCTATTGTATAGTTACCTTGTCAAATTTACACACACACACACACATAACTTTACACTGTAAAACATAAAAAGGGTAAACTTTTATTTGGAGCAGTATTTTCCATTATAATTATTAGTTGCTACACTGTTTATATGTACTACTTTTATTTTCACAATCTTTACTTCTGTTAATACCTGAGACATTTAGAAAGGGAAACAGGTTACACTGAAAATACTTCATTTTTTATTTCCTACCTACCCAATGGTTTCCCACTGTATAAAATACAGTGTATTTTAAGAATCAGGGGTAAGAGTAGGGGCAGGAAAGAAAAGTACTGGGGATTGAAAGGTAGATAATTATGTTATGTGCATATGTCTGAATGAACATCACTATTACATATAACTATTATGCACTAATAAAATATAAAAATCCCTACTTATGAAAGTATATTTGGAGGATTAATACCTTATTTTGAATTACATTGTATAGGAGTTGTTATATTATTATTGCTTCTATGAAAGAATATCTTTGCACGGAAACATAATTGGTAAAGATATCTTCAGAATTTAGAGATAGTACAAATTCAAAATTTCCTGAAGTTCACATAGAACAAAATATTGAATACTTTTCTATTTAAAAATATTAAAGTAATGAATGCATGAAGTAATAAATCCATTAGACTTCAATGTCCCCCCCAAATTCTATCTCCACATAACAGAATCTGACACTTTCAACTGCTTTTAGTTTTTCTAAAGAGTAACTTCCTAACCCTAAAAATTTATCACAATTTTTTTTATTCCAGTAGACAAAACCTATCATGTCCATGACACAAAGATAAGAATATAATTCTCACCTCTTCTGATCTCCCATTGTACTTCATACTCCTTTTATTTTCATTTATTTAATTGTCCTTTGAAATTGAAAAAAACAGTCATCAATACTGAGTTATTTCATAATTTTTTTCCTCAGGATTTCTAATTCTCTTTCATGGATAATAAGATATTAGTAAGCATACCTTTCCATCCACTTTTAGTATCTTTACTATCTTTATTTCTCTCCTTTATCTTTTATTTGTCAAGGCAAATAGCATTTATTTCTATTTCAGTAATAATATTTAAATGATCCATTTATTTTTTGTACTGATTTGAAAAATTGAAAACAGCAATTAGATGAATTTCATTCTAAATATTGCTCACTATGCAACAAAGTATTGTGCTAAAATTATATTTTATTTGCATAGGCCCAATCTTGCAATTCTTATGTCATCTCATAGAGAACACTTCTAATATCCAGATCAAGATCTTTTGCAGTTAAATCAGTCATGATATATTGTAGTTTGTTTTGCAGTTTATCCTTGACATTTTGTTCATCATACTACCACCCACCCTTGAATTCTTTATTTGCTATTTTCAGGCTAGGGTTTATACCTCTTTCATAGTGTCACTAATAATTTAGAACTTATTATACTTTACCTACTATCCACTGGCTTCAAAGGCTTCTTTTTTTTTGGTACTGGGGATTGAACTCAGGGGTACTCGACCACTGAGCCACATCCCTAGCCCTATTTTGTGTTTTATTTATAGACAGGGTCTCACTGAGTTGCTTAGCGCCTCGCTAAGTTGCTGAGGCTGGCTTTGAACTCGTGATTCTCCTGTCTTAGTCTCTAAAAGTGCTGGGATTACTGGTGTGAGCCACCGTACCTGGCTCTGTAATCTTGAATAAATTATTCTTACCACTATATGACTGTCCATTTAATTTGCAGCTGTTACTTTACAGACTTACTATATAGAGATAACTATGTTGGAACATTTTGCTACTTGACTTCTGGTTGAATTCCATCATTTTTGACTCAACCTAAGAACATAAATTCTTCCTGTTTCTTGGTTTTTGTCCTATAGCTGCTTAGTAGACTTGACTCAGAGGAGGAACAAAGTAACTTTCTTCAACTTTTTAATTTCTGAAAATTAGCAAACTTTGTCCTCTTGCTTGATGCATGGATTAAATAGACATAAAACTTTATTTTCAAAATAACTGACACAAGACTTTTGAAGACAATCATGCAATTATGCTAATTATAAGTTTGATTGTAGACCAGATTTAATTGTTAGTGACCTATCTCTGGAGATTTTCTTTGAAAACCTTTGGAGATCTGATCTTGCCTTAATCCTTGGAATTCTCAGAGTTCAAGATACTGTGTTGAGCTATGGAGCTTCTTCTCATTCACCTTAAAGGTAGTGCCAGTAAGGTACTCTTAGGGGTTCATGGTTTTTTTCATCTCTAAGAAGATGGCTTCTATTATTTTCCTTTATAAGTTTCCTTTGCATTTATTTTATTCTACCTTCTAGGAATGCCTATTAGTTTATTTGTTGGGTGTTTTAATCTTACTCTTTGCTTTCCATATTTTTGTCTATTTTAGTTCTAATTTTGTTTGCACCATGTTTAGGGCTCTTAGCAGCAGTTTCCCAGGAGTAATTTCTCCTCTCTAGTCCCATTTGTATCAAAAATAACTCTTAGAGATAACTTGGTCCTCACTTTATTCTGCAGGGCTCATAAAAGATGGGTTAATGAAGCAGCCCAGTGGTATGGACCAGATAAAGTCAGGTCAGATGACCATGTGATGGGGAGAATCTCCATCCAGAGATGATGCTTACAGTTTGAAAAAGTGGACACATTTAACAGTTATTCACTAGATAGTTTGAAGTCTTTTATTATGATGAATAGCTATTTACTTTCTTTTAGGGAATAGCTGTCCTCTTAATAATATCATATTTGTTTTGGCAAATATATGAAGAATATATATCTGGTCATATATGGTGAATCTTCTTTGCCTAGTAATCTCAGATACACAGTATTTCTCCCTGGAATCAAAATAATGCTTAACCAGATGTCTAGGTGTTCATTCTGCCTAGTGTGATGCAACTGTCTTGTATATAGCTGAAAATATAATAATCTATTCCCCAGAATTCTTCATATAGACTTGGTTTTCATTGGGAATCATAGTTTCCAGGATTTCAGCAGCTATGATCTTAACCATTCAAGATTGTGATTTTGGAGATTTTTAAACTTTAGGAATTTTAGTCTTTAGGATTTTTTCTTTGAGTATTTCATCATTCAGGATTATGGCTGCAGTATTTTGTCTTTTGTCATTATCCACACCAGTTTTAAGGTGTAACAGAGTTGCATCTGTGCTGAGATGGCCTTGTGTCTTGGAAATCCCTAGGCCAGGGTTGGAAATCCCCACGCCAGATTGTGTCAGACTGCTATGTGACATATAGTATTGGCCTAGAGAGAAATTTGGGTGAGTCTCATTGTTATCTTTAATCTTATATCCATGATAAGCTACTTATAGTGTACTAAATTAATTTTGTGTTTCTATCTTATTTCTTTCTATCTTCTAGAAATTGACTTTTCTCATCTAATGATAATCCTGACTCTTATTTATAAACGGTTATTTTTTTGTGTAAACTATAATTGTACTACATCCTTGAGAGTAAAGAAGACTCATTTTCTGAGGTTTGTTCTTCTTACCTGCTTTTCTTTCCTAGACTAGAAATACTGTGGGAGTAGAGAGATTCACTTAGTTCAAGGCTATTTTCTAATACCTAGAAGAAGGCTTGACACACAATACAGTAGGTAGAAAATAAATATTAATTATAATAATTAAGAAATATTGAATATTGCAAAAGTAAAGGTCCCAAGAAGAAAGAGAAGGTACCATAGTTGAAGAGAGTTCAAGGAGAATTTATTTTTAAGGAGATAAATTTGCAGAATAGAGAAGAAATCCAGAAAAGGGAATAGCAGAGCTGTCATCATCAGTAGGACCAGAGGCAGAAGGTGGATTTTATTTTTACTATTCATAAACAGAGGTAGAGAGGAAGCCTCTTTGAGAGAAGATGAGTGAGATTCTCTTGAGAGGCAGTTGACCTAATGGTACCTGACAGTGTTGAAGGAGGAAAACTGTAGCTCTCTGTCTTTCCTCTCTCATTTATCAACTTCATCATGTCTGAGAGATCACCTGAGCCAACAGATGTCATCCATATATGCCAGTGTTACCAGGAAAAAAAGTGAGGTATAAAGTGGGGACAAGATTATTTCTGGGGGTCAAACAGAAAGTTCCCAGCACCAAGGGTATTAGAGCTACTTTCTCCTTTCTAGTTTCCAAAAGGAAACTTAAGTAATAAAGGAAATATTAAGTAACAATATTTATTATCGTTCTCTGAAGTCAAATCTTCATTCACACATAAGTAGCCAATTTTGTCTTCACAATTTGAAACCTTTTTCAATTATTACCTATTGGTTTCCTCAGTTATTAATTGCCCTCTCCCTAGATGTTGCATATCAATAAATTTTGTAAAATTTATATGAGAAGTAACCCCTTTTCTATTTTACAACATTTCTCTTTTTCTAATCCTCACTTTCTTAGTGTATCATACACCAGTCTTCTTGCCTTTGGTCTCTCCCCTCTGATTGTATCCTGTGTACTCATGACATACAAGATATTTAAGATTTTTGTCATTGTCACAAATCTTGCCTCAATAAGCGACACACAGTACAGCATTTCAAGTTCCTGCCATTTTGCCTGCTCTTCTCTATCCAGACACTATCTGATCCCTTCGCTTAAGTAATTATCACCCATAATCTTCCAGAACTCAAGACAAATGTTAGCTCTTTTCTGGATCCACCCTTATTGCCTTGGACAAAGTGATTGCATTGTCTTTTAAAATATTTCTTTAGGTTTTGTTTTCCAGTGTTTGTTTTTCTCACCAGCCTCTGAAAACCTCAAATACCAAACTATATTTTAGAACCTAACCTAGCAGATGTCATAAGTTGGAAATAATTAAATTTTGGTTTGTGAACTTATTGAAGGTTACTAAAATGCCCAAGTTAGCAAAGAGGATTATATTTGAATCTAACACTTTTCTAATATAGAAATCATCTAGAATTAATGCTTTATATTTTATAGAAAATGACACATTGCAAAGAATTTGCCTATTGGGGAAAATATTTGGGATATTTTGTTGATGCATACAGATATTTGGTTTCTGGGAAAGATGATTATTTCTACCTTTTGCTGGTATGAATATTTAAGTATGTGATAATCAAACTTTTTCGTAAATGGTAAGAAAATAAAGGTCCATTGACAAATAAAAATAATAATACCACATTTTTATTCATACTATATTTATTTTAAAAACAGTATAAAACACCAGGTTTAAGTTTTATATAGGTGCCACATGCATGTGGTATTTCCATTTATGCATGGATTTTTAAAAATATTTTTTAGTTATCAATGGAACTTTGCTTTATTTATGTGCAGTACTGATAATTAAACCCAGTGCCTCACACATGCTAGACAGAAGCTCTACCACTGAGCCACCACCCCAGCCCCCATGTATACATATTTATAAAGAAAATATATAACTTATGAGAAAATAAAATCATCAGAAACATGTAAAAATCTCAATCACACATCTCATATGTAGATGATAAAACTCTTCATTACAAAGATAAAAATTTCCCCCTAAATTAACCTACAATATTTTCCATCAAAATTGCTGTGTACATATACGAATATATCACAGTGAATTTTATCTTTTTGTGTCTGTATGAAGCAGTAATTTTAAAAAGCTACAAATAAATAGAAGGAAGACAGGGCAAGTTAGGAAAGGAGGAAAGGGCAAAAACTAGGTACTGAATTGGAGTACATTATATTCCATGCTTGTATGATTATATCAAAATAAACCTGAATATTTTGTATAATTATAATGCATTAATAAAAAATTATCCTGTTTTACTTTTAATGAAAGAAGAAACCAAAGCATACAATTCTAAAATTCATCCACAAAGTTAAATACATATAAACTTAGTCAAGAAACTTTTTAATTATGAGAGCAAAAGAAATAGTTATTACCTGACATGTATATTATGAAATGATACTATTACAAAAATCATGAAGAAATCACAATATAAACAAAATCCATATGTGAATCCTTGTATATGTAAAAATTATATACTTAATTGTATCAGAAAAGTCTATAAATCAAGCCATAACAAGGCCAATCTCAGAACCTTAACTAGAACCAGTCTCAAAACAAAAAATAAAAAGTACCTGGGATATAGCTCAGTGGTAAAGCACCCTTCTGTTCAAACCCCAGTACCTACTACTTAATGCTTTGTAGTCCATAGAGTCTTTGTAACAACAACTCCAAAATACTGTTCTAGCATGCAAACAGGACCTAACCTAGAAGATGTCATCAATAGGAAATTTAAATGTTCGTTTGTGAACTTAGTGAAGGTCACTAAAATGCCCAAGCTACCAAGTAGGTTTCATATTCTATCATGAAACAATACTTTAGTCAGTGGCTGTATTTCAATAAAATCTTATTTACAGACTGAATTTGGACCGCTGGTTGTAACTTGCCAACTACTGATTCAAGATGTATATGTTGAAAATGTTCTTATACAAAAAGGAATGATAGAAATTGAACCTTCAATTCAGAGATATCATGTTACTTGGATAAGCTAAAAAAAAATGGGGCATAACTTTTGACTTTCAAAAGACTGCTCCAACCTGATGTGATTAAACTACCATGTAAAAGACAAAAGGGAGCTTAAGGAGGTGTGTTTTGTGGGGCAAAGCTATAATCTTTGACTATTGTGTCTCATACAAGTAAGTAGATGCAAATAGTCTTATATTGCTCAAAGCTAGTTTGTTTATAATGCATCCCACAGCTTTTACATATGTTTTCTTCAGAAGTATGTGTAATTTGTTCCTCTTAAAGTGTTAACAGAGCTCTCCAATAAGATTACAGGTTCTTCACAGTGTAGCTCATCCCTCTCACAAACTTTAAGACCAATTACAGTGCCAAACTCATAAAGCTACTTTTATATACAGGTCAAGATATTGTATTTCTGAATTTGGGTAGACTGTTTTCCATTGTGAGAAAGTGCATTTTCTATCCTTGCCAGGTCAAGAGATTGTATTTCTGAATTTGGGTAGACTGTTTTCCATTGTGAGAAAGTGCATTTTCTATCCTTGCCATCACCTTAATAATAGGAGATGCTTTCCCAAGGTAGGTTGAGTAAAAAAAAAATGTATCACTTTATTCATTGTCATTATCATCATCATATTTTGGCAATATTGATATTTTCTGGTCTAGTAGGTTAAGCACCAAATGTAGTCATTTTTGAATTCCTAAGAAATCCTTATATTACTTGGGTCTTATTTTCACCTTACCTTATTTTAACAATGAAAAATAGAAAATCATTTTATACTGTGAGAGTTTGTTAAAACAAGGTGGAAAAAGTGGTTTAAAAAAAGTGATGGTGTAATAGTCTTGTGAAGTAGTAGCTTTGGCTTATTATCTTTATAGTTTTGTATGTTAAATTCCACATGCTAATAAATGTAATCATTTTTTAATTTGGAGAATTTTGAAAATTTTAAAATATGTCAAAAATATCACATTTATAAAATATTTATTGCTCCCATCAAATGAACAAGAATAACTTCTTCATGGTCTAAAAGTTAAGAATATTGCCTAATATTGATAACACCTTTGCTTCCTTATGGAAAATAAGTTCAAAATATGCTAAATTCTTTCTCATTCTATTTGTTAGCATAATTTATTACAAAATATTTTGACTTGAATATATGACTTGAATTTATGCTAACAGATGAAAGGGAACCTTATCACTTTGGAGAAATGAGAAATGGTAACATTTACTACTTTGAAAAAATAATATAGATTGCTAAAACAATAAAAACATATAGAAAAAGAGTATATTTCTTTTTATACCTCTCCTAGCAGGAAATCAACTTTTGAAATGAAAATAGTTGTAATACATTATTAAATTTAATAGAATCATAAAATCAACTTATTTAAAGTTTTACTTTTTCATATCATTTCCCTAATTTACTGAGTAGAAATTTCATTCATATAAGGTAAATATCTAATCTAAAAACAGTCATTCCAGATATAGGCTCTACTTATATGGCATTCATCTTTGTATTTGTGATAATAGCAACTAAAACAAAAATGGTAAATTATTTAAGAGAACATTTATAATTGTCTTTCCTCACACTAACCACCATTTATGTTTCAACCTTTGATCCTCACAACAACCCATTAGGGAAGTATTACTATGCCCCAAACCCCACTTTAGGATGAAGAAAGTGAATAGTAAAGGAATTCACTCATTAATCAAGCTAACACAATTAGTAAGAGTCAGAAACAGGATATGAACCTAGATTGTATAAATGTATGTGTCGTTGACCATTAGGACAGCATACTGCTTGTAGATATTTCTACCTAAAAATTATCCATAACCAGAGGAAGCTAGTACTAATTGAATTAATCACGTAAGTATAGGGATTGTCATCTTAAAATATATTCTTTAATTGAGGATTGGGTATACTAGAAGACAATGGCTGAAATCTAACATATGCTTAATTGACTAAAATTACTAAGAGTAGGATCAAAGTGATATGGTCCACTTGAGGTCAAAATTAAAAAGATTCGGGCTGGGGCTGTAGCTCAGTGGTAGAGCGCTTGCCTAGCATGTGTGAAGCACTGGGTTCAATCCTCAGCACCACATACAAACAATAAATGAATAAAATAAAGATCCATCAACAACTAAAAAAATATAAGAAAAAAAAATTAAGAAGATTCTTCACCTCTTATGAGTGACCATATGTACCTAACTTAGATACATGCCCCAATAGACTTTGACATCCATGATGTATAGAAGTGAGGAAAACTCTTTAAGTGTTATGTCAGCCAAATACAAGCATATCATCTCATAAATGTTCCACTCCATTGCTGTGTTTAATTTGAAAAATACATTTTGTATTTATAATAGATGTGATTATATTTGAATGTGTGTGATATATTAATACATTTGGTAAAATAACAACAATAAAGATTGTAGGTAATTTAATAGAATATTTACAATGATCATTCCCCATACTAGATATTATTTATGTTGTATTACTCAATGTTGGCATCTGCTTATGAATATCAAACTTGATGTAAGAATATTTATTTGGTAGTGGGGACTGAATTCTGAGCCTCATGCATGCTAGGCAAGTACTCTACCACTGAGCTACATTCCCATCCTGTTTTTTTTTTTTTTTAACTTTTTAAGAATGTTTTTTTTTAAACCAGGGATTGAACTCAGGGATATTTGACCACTGAGCCACATCCCCAGCCCTATTTTGTGTTTTATGTAGAGACAGGGTCTCACTGAGTTGCTTAGCGCCTTGCCATTGCTGAGGCTGGCTTTGAACTTGCAATTCTCCTGTCTCAGCCTCCCTAAGTGCTGGGATTACAGGCATGCGCCACCTCACCTGACCTTTTTTTTTTTTTAACTTTTTATTTTGAGAGAGGGCCTTGATAAGTTGCCTAGTCTGGCCTGGAACTTGTGATTCTCCTCCCTTAGGATCCATAGTAACGAGGATTATAGGCATGTTCCACTGCACCTGGCAAGACTGGATTTTTCTTAATCAAAGATAGTTATACAAGTTTTCATTCTTGGTGTATTTTAAATCCTTGTGTTAACAAGAAAGAAAACTAGTCTTAAGGTGATTGTCACTTAATAGTTCATACACAGAGGACAAGTGTTTCAGTTGAATTTTTTAAAGTCATGTAGAATATGAATATCAATTGGTGCTTAAGAACATAACAGCATAAAACTTGCAGCTTTCCTTCCCTTGGTAGTACTTTCATTTCATCCTTTGTTTTATACATTTCTTTACATAGACCTATTTAAAGCTTTTGGGATTCATTCATAGTTGATGTACATGTGTAACATTGCTATTAATGACATTCAAGACAAGAATATTCCTTCTTGTCAAATCCACAGAGAAAAGCCAAATCGTTTTGACAGCATAAGAGAGACCAGCTATAAATTTTATATTTGCCTAAATGGTAACAGAAAAGCAAATAAAAGGGAAAAGGCCCAGTTTGTATTCCCTTGAAATAAATCTACTAGAATTTTAGTATTTATGATGAACCTTAAATATAGATTTTTCTACTTCTAAGCTACTGTATTCCTCTTTTATACAGAAAGATAAATCCTTTTCTGATAAGTTTTTTATCTTCTGTAGAAAATTTTCTTCACTTAACCAGATTTATGCAGAGGTAACCAATATCGAAAAAGGAACAATTAGTCACTGCCATTGTTCCTATGGTTGGCATCCAATCTCCAACTTCATGAAGCTTCCAACCTGTTGGAAAAGACAATATTTATATTCAAACAGCCTTGACAGAGGGAAGTGTATAGAAAGTGCCAGTAGAATGATATGAACACAACATGGAGCCAAGTGTTGCAAGGAGACCATATTTCAGCAGTAAGAAGCAGCCACTAGTTTTCTTAATATAATTCAGCATACACTTATGTTAAAAATGGCAGTATATACCTGCCCAAATGCTTGACTTCCAAAATCCTTGGTTTCACTGTTCTTTCATGCTATCTGTATTCCTAGTCTGAGGGAGAAGTATCTGCTGGCAGCAAATTCCAGCCCCTGCTATCAACAGTTTCCTAGAAATGTCAAACATTGTCAAGAAAGAATGGACATCTTTCTGTCTCCATCCTACTTTTTGCCAGGCGTACTTTGCTTTATTTTCAGATATGGAACATGTAGACTACACATAATTTTCAGAAGTTTTTTTTCAGGGAAAAAAATATAGTAATAAAATTAGTAATAAAAATTAGTAATAAAATTAGTAATAAAAATATCTAACCTCTTAAGAGTTATTCTCCTATCCTCTATATTCTGGTACTTATAATGGATTCCTGAGAGAGAAGTCCCCTTCCAATGAACAAATTATCTAAATTATATTTTATTATTATTTATTTTTCATTAATTAATTGTTATTTCTTTATGACATATCACTTATCATTGTGCATTGACCATCTTCAATATTAACCTGTACATTATATGAAAACATAAGGTTTAATCAACAAATATTTCTTGAATGAGTGAATTTTTTGGTACTTTAGGAATAAAGTCTATTAATGAAATATTAAATATTTTATAAATGCTTTATTTGGTATGTTAGAGGAGCAGAATACTACATGTAGATTATAACCACAGGAAATTTGCACCTAAAATTTAGTCACTGTAGAAGGTAGTACCATATTATTACAGGTATATGGCAATTTCTGTTTTTTTTTTCTAGTAAAATTAAATAATAGTAATCTCCTTGAATAATAATTTTAAACACAAGTTTGTTTAAAATTATGGGGCATATAGCAGGCATTTTTCCATAAACTAAATCATTGTTACTCATTTTGTCTTTCCTCAAAAATATGAATTTAGACTGTTTTTCATCCTAAAATTTTTATATTCCTGATAATACCTAATGCTTTCTTGCAAAATGTAGGTTGATATCTATTTGGTACTTGATAAATACTTTACTGTCTTCCACAACTAAGAGATGCTGCCAACAGGATATTGGCAAGCCTTGGATTCTGTCAGTTTATGGTTGAAATCCCTGACAGAAGCCCAAAGCACTGATTATCTGTGTTGTTGACTAAAAAGACTGCTTTAGGTCATAGGCATGCATGCACGTGGCAGAATTGGCATTTGGTTTGAAAATGTATCTGACACATATTCTTGCTCAGATGCAGAGCTGTGGAGATCCTACCCTGTGGAGGTGGACTGTAGGGGATCCTTGTGCAAAGTAATTACTTGATTGATGGATTACCAGTCAGTCAGTTAGCTATAGGCACTGTTGAATATTTTCCAGCTCCTTTTATACTTAGGCACTCTAAAGGGATAGAGCATGTTTACTGTTATTTTGAGGTCTTATTAGGAGATTTTATTTAGCAGCAGTAATGCCTTGTTTTCAGTGTCAGTCTTTTCTGTATCCCACAGTAATATGGTATTGTCTGAGGTCATGTACTAGCCATTTTCCTCCTCTTCCTCCCCTGTTCCTTTCCCTCTACTATACTGATCTTTCTGCTGTTAACTTAGTTTTTTTTTTAAATTAGTGTTTTGTGGATGTACATGATAGTGAGATTCACTGTGGTGTATTCATATATGTACATAGGAAAGTTAGGGCAGATTCATTTCACCATCTTTCCCTGTCCCATCTCTCCTCCCTTCCCTTCATTCCCTCTTGTCTACTCCACTGATCTTTGTTCTATTCTTTTTTTTAATCCCCTCCCTATTTTGGATTATCTTTTGTATATTTCTTACTTCTCTCTCTTTAACAAGCTGTGTGGAATCCTAATAATACATGTAAAATGTGGGTTACCTACCAGTAATAATTTGTACACAAAGGTCCATTGGTGTCTTCCCTATTTCTGGTTGGGGAAGCTAAGAAGGGAAACTTTTTTCCTCCTTATAACTTGTAGTTGGAGTTTGCTAAACAGATTATGGCTGTTTTTCCCTTCCACTGACTAGACTTCAATTTTCTGTGCCATTCAGACCAGGATTTGGACTAATTCATTTCCCTTAAATCAGTTCGAATTCAAATTTAAATTTGATAGCATTGATCATTTTAAAATAATCATCATTATTTATAATAATCATACAATAAAACAGATAAGCTATACTCTGCTTTCTATTCATTTTGGAGAAAATGAGCAACTATGTAACTTTGATTTCAGTACCTTCTGAGACTACAATTTGAGTATTTTTCTAAAAATACTAGTTATTCTCAAAATATTCTCAAATATTTTAGTTAATATTTCATAATACTAGTTAGTATTTTCTCAAAATATTTACTTATATTCATTTTGCACTCCCTTTTTCAATTTAAAAGGACTTTTAAAAGATTTGTTAAAGAATAACAAACCCTAAAATTCTTAACAGTATTTATGCCTGAGGTTTAAAGTTAGAATGAAGAGCAAGACAGGATTGGAAGTAGAGGAATTTTAATTTTTATACTATATACAAATTTATGCATTTTAATTTTATTGTGAGCCCATATAACTTCCTAAAATCAAAACTAATTATAGGAATATATTGAAAAGTGTCAGTGCTTCATTCCCTCATTCATTCATTTATGCATGCCTTCACTTAACTCCATTTAGTGGTTACTAAATAAGTTATAGCTCTGGTAAAACAAAAGAAAAATAAAACACAATCTTTGTTAAGTATTCCACAGTTCACAGAGGAAACATACGCACAACAATTATTATAGTACTGTGATACAATATAAAATCTGAGAATCTTTACTATGTGGTGGTTAATAACATAGACGCATTATCTGGATTTGAATCTTGACTTGAATATTAACTAGCCAATGTATTTTTGGATTGTTATTAAATCTGTGTGTTTGCACCATCTGAAAAGTGGGAATAATTAAAGCATCTATCACTGTGTTGGTGGGTAAATTAAACATGTTAGTATTAGTAAACAGCTTTTAACTCTCTGGCAGAGTAAACAATCAGTAAGTACTAAGTATTTATCCTGGAAGTAAAAACAAAGAGCATCCAAATCACATCTTGTAGGTGAGGAGAAAATTAGAGATGGATTCCTTAGCAGTGAGGCTAAATTAAATACTCAAGAATATACAAGCCGGGCGCGGTGGCTCAAGCCTGTAATCCCAGCACTTAGGGAGGCTGAGACAGGAGAATCGCGAGTTCAAAGCCAGCCTCAGCAACAGCGAGGTGCTAAGCAATTCAGTTAGACCCTGTCTCTACATAAAAACACAAAGTAGGCCTGGGGATGTGGCTCAGTGGTTGAGTGCCCCTGAGTTCAATCCCCAGTACCAAAAAAAAAAAAAAAAAGAATATACATAGGGGCTTTCTACGTGAACGAAGATTGGTTGTTCTGCTGAGCTTGTGAGCCAGCGTGAGTCTGCTGGAAGGTTTTGTTTTGTTTGATTAGTGTTTACCATTTGTAAATACTGTTTTCAAATATTTATTTATCATGACATTTCACATAAAAATCAGATCTTGAAAAGTGAGAACTCTTAAACATGGGCTCAGATGGCAGCAGGTGGACAGAGCTGTAGGATAACTTTCTAAGGTTCTTAGGTAAACCTTTTCTCTTTATTTCACCAGCACACTTGTGGACTCCTGATACAGACACTAAGGAAATATACTTGGGCTACTGTTTTCCTTTCATGCTGCCACCTTCACATATACACTCAACTATTTGAGTTTGACCTGTGATGAAAGGAATCCAATGGAGAGTAACTTAGGTAGATGAACAAGAAATAAGCCAAGATCAACACCATAAATGGCTCACTCTTTTTGATTAGAGGAATAGAGATTCTATCCTCAAACCTGCATGGAGGCACTGATGCTTATAAGAAGGGGAATTAAATATGGGAGGTAACTTTTTAGAAAGACCATTACTGGCCACAATGGGGAGACAAATTTATGATTCTAATTCTTTTTCTTAGTTCATTTGATTCCCTCCATCAACCACTGGCACTAGGCAACTACTTGTTCCTTTTTTGTTACTGTGGATTTTCTTGAATGAATATAAATGGCATCATATAATATGTAGAAATTTGTGATTGATTTCCCTTACTATATCATTCATGTCCTTCTATGTCTTCATAATTCCTTTACCTTGCTGTATAGTATTTAATAGAAAAGATATACCAATGTTTGCTTATATATTCAACAGGTAATGGAGATTTGGGTTGTTTCCAGGTTGTTTCTATTAGGATAATAAATGGATATATATTCATATGCTTTGTGAAAATACTTGTGAGTGGACTTATTGAGTCTTATGGTAGGTGTTTGAGTAATTCATAAGATGGTGCCTTATCGTCGTTAAAAATGGTTAATCATTTTGCAATTTTACCAGAAATGTATAAGAGCCCACTGGCTCCACATCTTCAGTATCCCTTGGTATTTTCAATAGTCAAAATGTTAGCCTTATTACTATATGTGTAACATTTTCATATCATGGCTAGTTATTTCTCCAATGGCTAGAGACTTTGAGTGTCTTTCCATATTGTTATTACCCATATTTTGTGAATTATCTGTCTCTAAATAAAATACCAAATAGGGCTGGGGATGTGGCTCAGTGGTCGAGGGCCCCTGAGTTCAATCTCCAGTACCAAAAAAATACCCAAAAATTCACCAAACAAAAGATTTGTTTTTAATTCAAATTTCTTCTTAATTCTAAAATTTACACTTTGTTTATAATTTCTATTTCTTATGGCATTTCTCATTTTTCACTCATTGTGAGGATTTTTTTTAACTTATTGGAGTATTATTAGAAAAGCCACTTTAAAAATTTTTGTTTCATATTTCAAAATATGGATTACCTCATAGTTGATCTGTTTAATTTGACTTTTCTTCATTTAGTTCCATAGTTTCCTTCTTTTAAAAAAAAATTTTTTTAGTTGTAGATGGACATAATAAGTTTATCTTTTTATGTGATGCTGAGAATTAAACCCAGTGCCTCACCCATGCTAGGCAAGCACTCTACCACTGAGCCCCAGCCCACTTTCCTCCTCCTTTCATTCAAAATTTTATACAGTATCTTGGACACATAAATATTAATTTTAGGAATTTTGATCTTTTTTCTTCAATTGAGTGTTTAGACTTTACTTTTAATAATTAGTGGTTCTATAAACCCACCTTTTCTCTGGTGGCAATTGTGGCCAATAGACCACTTTAGATATTTTTGAATCATTTTTGTATGCAGATGTCAAGTGTCAGGCAGAGAGTTTTAGGTGTTACATTCTGTGAAATTTTTCTTCAGCCACACTATCCCCATTTCAGTTCTCTGGCAGTCCAGATGAGAAATAGTGCAGTTTTTTCCAACTGTTACCCTGCCACCTTATAAACTGAATAACTGCAACTGATCGCAGTCTGAAATTCAGGAAAAAGGACTTTCATTTAGTTATATCCTTCCTCCTTCATGCATATACTCACTACACATTCATTCTCTATTTCCTTCATCTATTTACTTCTGGCATAATGTCTAGCTTTTATTAAAATCAGTTCTCTCCAGAAGAGCCATTTTGGTAAGGTCTTTTTTGTCATTACTCAAACAGGATTCTCAGATTTTAATAAACTTATTTTTAAAGTTATAGTTCATGGTTGTCTCAAGGGTGACTTTGGATAACGTTTGTGAGAGTTTCTATTGTGTTTGTAATCTCAATCATCTTATGGAGAAATTTAAATCAGTCGTACACCAATCACTGATATCAAAATATTTTATATTTTGCCTCTTTTATGTCTTTTATAATTATTTTTATTAAACTTAATATTACAATGAATGTAGATCACATTGATCAGTTATTCAGATATTAGTGAGATTTTCTAATTTAAATTTGCATCTTGACTTATTTGTTAGAAAATGTTTTAAAATGGAATTTATTCATTAACCAGTAGGATTGATTTGTCACGTCTTTTCTGTATGTCATCAAGTAGAATTAGTGTTTGTAGTGTTTGCTTTTAGATAAGTATTTTAAATGAACATGCTAGCATTATGAATTACATATGACTTATGGATACTGAGATATTAATTTTTCAATGAGTAGACTAGAAAAGAAAATATCTCTCAGTAGTAGATATGTTAAGTCAAAGAGGCCACATGGAATATCTCGTAATGCTTAGCATACTTTAAACACAAATTTTTCCTTGAAATATATTAGGAACTGATAGATATTTTCCTGCACAACCATCTCTGACTTCTTTTCAGGAGTTATCAAAAGCTAGTGAATCATTAGAGTAATCCCCTGAGTCAATTTAAACAGTTATTTCAGAAACAGAAAAGAAATATCAGTACAGTCCAGATTTATTTTTAACACTTTGACTTCAAGGTCAGAAGCAATTTTTCTTTTGTACATAATGGCAATAAGAAAGGTAAAGGCCAGGAATCAAAATCCATAGACTTTTATCTTATTATAGTTTATGAAATATGAGTGTTTCTCAGGATGAAAAAGTGCTATGGAGGGATATATTTTATTTCAATCTGGAGAAAATGTGAGTGGTGTTTAGAATATGATATAGATAGTATAACAATCATTATCTTTCAGTTCCTCATTTGCACAGTTAATTAAATAATACCAACCTCATAAGATTTTTGCAAATCTTAAATTTTTTAAAAAGTTTCAATTTTTATTTAACTTTAAATTTTTGAAACTATGGATTTTGATCATGAGACAATCACATGGTCAAATTTCATACTAAAAATTAGTGATTTTTTAATT